>CM076581.1:1041110631-1041296641 GCA_034641835.2 Pinus albicaulis
TTAGTTATTTGTTGAATATGTAAACTTATTATGTACTATTCATTCGAATATGTATAGATGAAATCAATGTCGATGATGAGATGTTAGAAAATGTTGACACTCACACATATGGAGATAAAAGAGCTGACCATGTTATACGATATCGTGTTAAACACATTTTTGATACGTACTTCATAAAGGAAAATGTAACAGTTCAAGCCCAAATGTTGAAAGGTCTTCTATCATTAAGGAAATTAAAAGAAGCTACGACTTTATTGGGTATTTGAAAATCAACAAAAGATTAAAAAATGAAGGAAAATGTGATACAAAATATAAATAGTGTTATAAATTCAATTAGAAGATCTAGACAGAAAAATGTTTCAGTTGTACGTAGAGCAATACATGTGGTAGTGGTTTCATAAAGTACTAAAGAGAATCGCTTGGTAAAATCTATGGCACGAGCATTAGGAACCTCACGAAAAACTTTGCACAAACATCAAAAATTTCGGTTGCAAATAGATGTAAATGATGAACTCACTTGTTGGAGAGCTATTTCTAGGAAACCACACAAATATAGAATTCGAGAAAAGTGTTAAAAAAACAATATATGAATATTGGAAGAAAAATTCACGTGTTTCACCAAATGCAAGGGATGTGATGCGAAGAAGAATAGCACGAAATCAGTACAAAAAACATGAAAAACATTTCTTGGACACCACTCAGATAGAGTTGTTCAACAAGTTCAAAGAAGAGATTCGTGAAATTCATGTTTCAATCAATGCTTTTGTTTAGCAAAAACCATGGTATGTAAATCCTATCACCGTACGCGACACTTGTTGCTGTTGTTATCATGTGGAATTTCAATTATATTATGACACATTCCTTAATTTTGGTAGAAAAGTTTGGAAAGATTCACCTCCTCCTTCCACTATCCGTGATTTCATATATCTCAAATTCTATGTGAAAGAGGAAGCAATGAATTATTTTACGAAAATAAATGTGTTGGTGGTAAAAAATGCGATGATTGTGGAAATTTGACTAAATTTAAAAACAAATATCGCACTGATATAAATGATCAATCATTGTCCAACATGAAATTGAAATGGAAGAGATATGAATATATCCATACATCGATTCAAGGTTCAAATAATGCTAAAAGAATTGAATTACAAGAAGAAGAAATTTTTGTGATAGATTTTTTGAGAAATTTTGAGGCAGAAATTTATAAATACACCAAGCATTACCATAGAACTCGATGGGAAGACTTTCAATTCAAAAAATCCCATGAAGTTTTTCCACCAGGGACCATTTTTTCAGTAATTGATTTTGTAGAAAAATACACATTTGTTCCAAAAAAATAAATTTAGAGTGAATACTATCATTCTGACCAAGTCTCCATGCTCGTCCATATTCTATATAGACATGCTGAACAAAACGTCGATCATATAGAAAGCACTAATGAAAATCAACATGTTATTAAAGAATATCACTTTTGTATCAGTGACGATCGTACACATGATACATATTTTGTACAACATTGTTTTGGAAAGTTTTATGACTTGAAAAGTCGTGGAATAAAATTAAATGAACATTGGATATGGTCAGATGGATGTGTAGGTCAATTCAAATCTTCACGATCATTCTTTTGGTTGTGTTGTCTTCATAAGAAAACATGCATTAAACATTGTTGGAATATCTTTTAGACTAGCCATGGAAAAGGAGAACATGACGATGCATGGGCATGCATAAAACGAGCACTTTGAAGATATCAAATGAACCCCTCTGCAAACCGACTTGTGGACGGTAGAAAAGTTGTTCAATGCTGCATCGCTACTCTAATCCATGAGACTAACCGATCAAGGGAAGTGCGAAGGTACATTCAATTTAATTTTGATTGGATATCCAATTTTAAACAATGTACATTTATCACAATGATTATCTTTGATAGTATTTTGATATCATATTTACATTATTCTTTTAATTTTCCATATATAGTTTTTTTTGGCATATTGGGATCGAAGATGTAGATAGATGAATTTGAAATGACGTTGAAACAATAAAAGGGACTTGAAAATTGCATTCAATTAAAACAAATTTGTCCACAAATGTGTTTGCATTGGATAAAAGAAAATATCCTTGTTCTTGTCATGTTTGCATAGACAACACAAAATCCAATGATGTTTGTGAAAACAAAATGTATGTAAAATATTGGAAACATACATAGCTAAATACAAAGGGGAAAATGTCCATTGCAATGTTTGAAGAAATGCAATCAGAGGAGACTAAAATATCATCCGATGATGATCGAGTTTCTGATCTTGTTAGAGAAGGTAACATTTGAATTGCTTTCAAATGATAGAGATCTAGAAATAGATACTAAAATTATTTTAAAGTTAATTTTTCATGTTAATTATGATCTAAATTTAAATACATAAGCTTGTTTTATTGTGCAGGAGATGTTTTTGTTGTAATTGCACCTACTGAAAACGCTAAAAATGTGAAGTATTATTTGATGCGTTGCACTGAACGAAAGATGAAATTATTAGAAAACTATAATGATCACATGTTTCCATATGAAAAAGAATTTATTATACTGAAAGGTTATTTTTTCAAACAAACTAATCAAAGTGGGATTTTTTTTACTTTGAAGACAATGAACCTAATGACATAAGTTTTCAAGATAGTCACTTGGTGTGTGCAACACACATAAAGTTGATAGAGGTTCAATCAAAGAAAAAAACGAAAATTAAGAAATGGAAAATGTCAAAATCCAATCATGAACGGATCATTGAAGATGGCATTCTATTGGAATTTTTTTGATTGAACTATCCAACAATTTCTTCTCTTTGGATTCATGTTTTAGAACTTCCAGAACTCAACTAAAAATTGAACTGCCTTTTTATGTTATATGTGCAAGTGTTTTCACATGTACATTGTTTTGGTACATGCACACTAGTATCATTTTAAAGTAGCTTTTCTATACATGCATTGATAAAAAATGTTTCATGTATTGGATATATATGTTCTAGAAGTATTGGATATATATATATATATATATATATATATATATATATATGTTCTAGAATGAAATTAACTGAAAGTAGTTTTTCTATGTGCATTGATGAAAAATGTTGCACATACTGGATATATACATGTTCTAGGAAATTAACTGAAAGTAGCTTTTCTATGTGCATTGATGAAAAATGTTGCACGTATTGGATATATATATGTTCTAGAATGAAATTAACTGTTCAAGTAGTTTTACTATGTGCATTGATGAAAAATGTTTCACGTACTGAATATATATGTTCTAGAATGCAATTAACTGAAAGTAGCTAAATTCTATTTGCATTGATGAGAAATATTGAAGTACTGGATATATATGTTCTAGAATGCAGTTAACTAAAAGTGGCTTTTCTATGTGGATTGATGAAAAATGTTGCACGTACTGGATACATATGTTCTAGAATGGAATTAACTAAAAGTGGCTTTCTATACATGCATTGATGAAAAATGTTGCATGTACTAGATATATATACATTATAGAATTCATTTTTAAAATTTTATGATTGTTTGACACATCTAACAAGACCTAGAATCTTATAATTGTTTATATATATATATATATATATATATATTGTACTTCAATCGTTTTAACATATATATTCAAACATGTGTAAAATCATTTCTACATGTACATATATTCATGTGAATTTTTTTTTGTTTGGAAAACGACAACTTGAATTTTAAAAACAAAACATAATATCATAATCACATTCCAAATGTAGTTCAACCATCCAAAACTTGAGTTTTAATTTTTTTTTGATTATATCACAACATTACTTCACATGCCATGCCAATTGTAGTTCAACTATCCAATAAAAACATTTAACATTTTATCACATGCCAAATGTAGATCAACCATCCAAAACTTAAGTTTTAATTTAACAAAACATTATAGATCACAACATTACTTCACATGCCAAATGTAGTTCAACCATCCAAAACTTAAGTTTTAAAAACAAAACAAATTATAACACAACATTACTTCACATGCCAAATGTAGTTCAAAAGAAAAACATTAATATAGATCACAACATTACTTCACATGTCAAATGTAGTTCAACCATCCAAAACTTAAGTTTTAAAAACAAAACAAATTATAACACAACATTACTTCACATGCCAAATGTAGATCAACCATCCAAAACTTAAGTTTTAATTTAACAAAACATTATAGATCACAACATTACTTCACATGCCAAATGTAGTTCAACCATCCAAAACTTAAGTTTTAAAAACAAAACAAATTATAACACAACATTACTTCACATGCCAAATGTAGTTCAACCATCCAAAACTTGAGTTTTAAAAACAAAAACATTATATCACAACATTACTTCACATGTCAATTGTAGCTCAAATATCCAATACTTAATTTTAAACA
The DNA here is from genome assembly GCA_034641835.2 of Pinus albicaulis. Classification (NCBI taxonomy): domain Eukaryota; kingdom Viridiplantae; phylum Streptophyta; class Pinopsida; order Pinales; family Pinaceae; genus Pinus; species Pinus albicaulis. The sequence goes on from CM076581.1 coordinate 1,041,115,058, forward strand.
AACAAATTATAACACAACATTACTTCACATGCCAAATGTAGTTCAACCATCCAAAACTTGAGATTTCCTTAAAAGCAAAACATTAACATAGATCACCACACATTTCACATGACAAATGAAGTTCAACCATCCAAAACTTAAGTTTTAAAAACAAAACAAATTATAACACAACATGACTTCACATGCAAAATGTAGTTCAACCATCCAAAACTTGACTTTTAAAAACAAACATTATAGAACAAAAGTATCAAGTATCACAACATTACTTCACACGCCAAATGTAGTTCAACCATCCAAAACTTAAGTTTTGAAAAAAACCAAATTATAACACAACATTACTTCACATGCCAAATGTAGTTCAACCATCCAAAACATGAGTTTAAAAAAAAAAACATTATAGATCACAAGTATCAAGTATCAAGTAACACTACTTCACATGCCAAATGTAGTTCAACCATAACACTTTAAAAACAAAACAAATTATTTAACACAACATTACTTCACATCACATGCCAAATGTAGTTCAACCATCCAAAACTTGAGTTTTAAAAACAAAACAAATTATATATAACACTGTAACATTACTTCACATGCCAAATGTAGTTCAACCATCCAAAACTTAATTTTTAAAAACATTATATATCACATTCACATGTACCAAATGTAGTTCACATAAAATATGTCCAAAATTTGTAGATCTCACAAGTATCAAGTATCAAGTTATATATGACTGCATCTAGATAAGACTATATATAAAAAAGTAAATTTAAGACTAAATATATTGAAAATATAATGTTGCACGTGTGCATGTGCATCATTCATCAAATAGTGCATGTGCATCATCCATCAAATACAAATGGATGTAGTGTCTTTCCCAGCAAAGTCTCAATCCTCGAGCTATCCTGCGAAGCATGGGAAACCTGTACACAATGTGTACAAACATTAAAATTTGATGTTTTAAAATTGAGTGAGAATATATAGAACTTCATGTAAAAAACAAAATGTAAAAAAAAAAATCATGCAATGCTTCATGAGGTTCCCTCTCCATTTGTTGCTCGTCCACTACAACTTCCCCTACAGGAACATCTCCAACAATAAACTGTACAATATACATGTACAATTTTATATATATATATATATATATATATATATATATATATATATATACACACACACACGTTAAAAAATTTCAAATGAAAATGCATATAGAGACTTATTTTCAATAATATTAAAAAAAAATAAAATTAGACAACTTGTTCAAATGGTTGAAATGGTGTGGATGTTCCTATCTCCATCACTAGAGTCCGTGGAGAAAAGAAATCCTCTATAGGAACCTAAAATTCAAAAAATTTAAAAGTATCAAATAACTCAATATCAAGATCTCAATTTATAATAAAACTTTTAAACTTCAATTTATAAATTATAACTTACATATATTTAAGTGAAAAATTGAATACTTTTGCTGGTGGATTTGGCACATCTCCTAAGAGAGGCTCCAAAAGAAAATCTCCAAAAACCTAAAATTCAAAAAATTTAAAATAACTCAAAATCTCTAGATCTCAATTTATAATAAAACTTTTAAACTTCAATTTATAACTTATAACTTAAAAACATATATATATTTAAGTGAAAATTTGAATACTTGTGCTGGTGGATTTGGCACATCTCCTAAGAGTGGCTCGGAAAGAAAATCTCCAAAAACCTAAAATTCAAAAAATTTAAAATAACTCAAGATCTAGATATATCTTATTTGTTAATGGAACTTTTTGAGGTGGAATATATAACTTAAAAACATAAATTTTAAAAGTGAAAAATTGTTCATACTTGTGATGGTGGATTTGGCACATCTCCCAAGGAAGAAGAAGGTACCGCCATCCCAAAAACATCGGACGGAATCAGAATCTGTTAAAACATTTTATTATATATATGTACATGTACATGTGTGCACAATTATTTATTTTAAAAATATCTCATCATGTTTCGATATATATAATAATAGATAAAAAATAATTGTACATCATCATGTTCACTTAAAAAACACTAACATTTGCCAACATATCTTGATGGTGAAAACCATCTTGATTGTATGATTGATGGTGACACCCATCTTGATTGTCTGAACCGGAGACTCCGACCGTGATATTAACATTTTCTTCATTCATCAAGCATGACAACTAAAAATGGTGTTAACATATAATGATACAATTTTGTTAGATTAATGTATACAAATAAATGTATGTATATATGTATTTATTACAAATTGTACATGTGTTAAAATAATTGAACCCTAACCATTAACACATATCGTTCCCATTCCCTCTTCCTCATGAACAATTAGGTCCTGCCAACCATTGTGGCAATTCTTTGCATATGTTTTGAGATCTTCAACACTCATGTTGTCAATCTCTTCATCTGTATAATACACAAAATTACTGCGTGCATTCTCACGTGCTCTTTGTTGATTCAGACAAACATTGACTCCACCCAATCCACTGTGAACATTGTCAATGATGGCATCCCTTGCTTCTCGACTAATTTGAGAAGTGGCTTCCATCTCTGACCGCAAATTTTCGACACGAAAAGGTCGCCTAACCAATGGTGGCTCAGGGCGAGGCAACTCAACATCACACCTAGCGCCCCTACCGTCACACAATTGACCTTTCCCAAGACCAAAAAATTCAGAGGGAAGGTCGTTGTAATTAGGTTTCATTTGCAAAAATAATTATGCAAAATAAAGCGGAACCTCATCGTTCCATGGGAGTCTTCCATAGGCCGCAAGGTGTTTATCATACAAACAGTGAGCTATATGAGGGTGCTTGAAATATTGCACCTTCAGCATATTTCTTTTCGGCCCTTCTTTGAAATTAAACATAGACTTGGCCATTTCTATTGTAAATTTTTATTTAACAACCTCCCATTTATTGGGACCCATCATTGTTTCCTTTCTTTTTCTCATCACTTCTACAAAAGTATCAGTGGTTGGCCCAAGTTTTCGGTACACATCTACTAGTTCGCCTAAAGAGTGTGTAACTATTTCCAAGCTTTGTCGACTCTTAATAGGTAGATTCAAAGCCACGAGATATCTCTTCAATTTTGCATGAATATGTTGACACCTTTCTAAGGAGCATTGCTGCATGTTTGTTTCCCAAGGTATATCAGAAATGTCGGACGGATAAGTCGTGGTTGGTGGACAACGTTCTTCTTGAATGACACGTTCTGCCCGACGTCTTTTTTGAGCAACATTTGGAGCAAAATTTTCAGCCTCAACATCCATATATAAAATTTTTTATATTAAAAAAAACACATGTAAACAAATTTGTACAAATTGAATGAAAATAATATTCAAATTGATGGCCACCTCAATGTAGTTGGCTAGCATCTTTCCCACCCTGAGATTGTTGAGAACTAGAATGACCCTTCTGAGAACCAACACGACCAACCGTTGATTGGCCTCTAGGGGAATACATATCACCACCTTCATGCAATCCGCCAGCACTTATTGATGGCCCTCTAAGGGAATATGAACCACCACCAACCTCACGAGACGAGAGAGAAGCTTCATAAACAAATATGAATTTATAATCAATTCAAAAATACATTCATACATATAAATACATGTACATATTCATTGATTAAGTCGCGTGAACCATACCACAATTGCGTGAACCATGGGCATGCTCCATTGATGGAGTAGACACCCTTCTCCTCTTAGCTCCTAAAAAATAAAAAATGAAACTTATTAACAACTAATTTAACTCACAAAATTGATAAAAAATCAATTCCATATGTACACACATGTATGTATATGTATGGAGATTTAATATTATATTTAAATACCATGACCACCCCTCTATCCCTGATCCCCCTCTCTCGTAGAGTTATGGGATTCTGTTGATCTTCATTGTTCATCCTCCATGATATATATATCTACAGTGGACATTTACAATTATTTTTTTAAATTACTATTTAAAATAAATTCAAAATAAATTTCAAAAAATTAATGTAATTTAGTGTACACAAATTATGTAAAACAAAACTTTCAAAGAACTAATTGATGTGTGAAACTCAATTTAAGCAAAAAAAATTATAAAAATGTTAAGTTCACCAAATTTTGTTTTACATGGTGAGAGCAAAATTGGTATAAAATTGAAAAAAACACATGGTCATTAAAAAAGAAGCATGAAACTCCATTTAAAAAAAAAATTGTTGAAGTCCTCACATTTTAATTTTATAAAAATGTGAAGTTCACCACTTGTTGCAAATGTGAAGTTCGCCAAGTTGCACTTTACATGGTGTGGTGGAAGTACACTCGGTATATAATTTAAAAAAACACATGGTCATTAAAAAAAATGCGTTTATAAGTACAAAACACACACATATCCAAGATATGTTACAATGTCCAGGAGAGTGTCTCAACACTAATTCATCTTTGAGAGATGAATCTTGAATTTTTGAAGAAGAGCGTCTCAAAACTAATTCATCTTTGAGAGATGAATCTCGAATTTTTGAAGAAGAGCGTCTCAAAACTAATTCAACTTTGAGAGACGAATATTGCCTTGGAATTGCCCCATATAATTCTAATTCATCTTTGATAGATGAATCCTGAATTGGATTTGTCCCACGCAATAGATTAGCAGACATCTTATTCACATTTGTACAATGTATTATACTAAAAATTTGAAATTGGCTAACAATATTGTTTGCTATTCCATGCAGTTCTTTTAGCCTCCTTCTTAACTTGGTACATGCCATTCATCTGGTTGCACACAAGTTCAGAATTGGTGAAAACTACAATTCCATTTGATCCATACTCCATAGTTGTTCCAAAGCCTTCTATCAATGCAATATAATATGCCTCGTTGTTTGTTGTTCTTCCCAATATATTCATTTTTCGATAGCAAGAAACATCTATGCATAATTTCCAATTTTCAACCATATTTAGTGGGTTTTTTTATCTCTAAAAAAAAAATTCAATAAAAATATATTAAATTGACATTTATTGCAAATGCAATGGAGAAATGATACATGTGTATGAGATAAATTACATGTGCGTGGTTTATCTTAAAGCTTGACTTAAAGTTTATGGTAGAATTCACATCTAGAAATGAGATGTGTTAAAGATTGCATTGCCTAGAGTTTAAGGGAGATTTATGATACATATACATGGTTCATGCATGGTTTGCATGAAAGTTTGCCCTAAAATTGATGGAATAAATCACATCTAGAAATAACATGCCTTAAGAAAGGATGAGATCCAGAGGCTACCTAGCCCTTTACAGACTGCTTTAGAACTTGTAGAAGTTAAGACTGAACCAAAAAACTAAAATCCTATGGAAGTTCAACCACTTTAGGTTCAATTTTTAGGCCTTAAAGTTTGTCTTGAATTAATGGGGCAAAGCCTTGAGTTTGGGGGATACTATCCTATGAGAGTTCAGCCACTTTAGGTTCATTTTTTAGGCCTTAAAGTTTGCCTTGAATTAATGGGAGTAATACTTTAGTTTGTGGGAGAAATGACATTACATGGTTTGCAAAATTATTTTATGTACTTACTAAGAAAACTAGTTATGTCAGAAGTCACACCTTTATGAGTTTGTGGGAGAAATGAAATAGAAATGACACATGCGTTAAAGTTTTCCTAGAAGTTTATGGGAGAAGGGAGAAATGACACATGTACAAGGTTTGCCTTAGAGTGGTAGTGGTTTATGGATATTAAAATGAAGAACTTCTATTTCTGTTCCAGAGATTGACTGTAGGGGCATTTATTGGATATGTCACCTTTGAGAAAAGAAGAGATCCAGAGGCTACTTGGCCCTTTACAGACTCTGGCTTTAGAACTTGTAGAAGTTAACACTCAACAGACAGAATAAAATCCTATGGAAGTTCAAAATCCTATGAGAGTTCAGCCACTTTAGGTTCAATTTTTAGGCCTTAAGTTTGCCTTGAATTAATGAGAGAAAGCCTTTAGTTTGTGGGAGAAATGAAATTTACATGGTTTGCAAAATTATTTTGTGCACTTACTAAAAACATGCTTTAAAGTTAATGTGATAAAGCCAACATGACACATGATTTAAAAACTTTGCCTAAGAATTTATGGGAGAAATGACACATGTATGGGAGAAATGACACATGCACACAATTTTCCTTAAAGTGGTTGTGGTCTATGGATATTAAAATGAAGAGCTTATGTTTAGATCTATTCCAGAAATTGACTGTAGGGGAATTTACTGGATATGTCACCTTTCAGAAAAGATGAGATCCAGAGGCTACCTAGCCCTTTACAGACTCTGCCTTTATAACTTATAGAAGTTAACACTACCTAACCCTTTACAGACTCTGCCTATAGAACCTTGTAGAAGTTAACATTCAACAGAAAGACTAAAATCCGATGGATGTTCAGCCACTTTAGGTTCAATTTTTAGGCTTTAAAGTTTGCCTTTAATTAATGGGAGAAAGCCTTTAGTTTTAGAGTAACCTTATAAAATGCTTTAATGTGAAGATAGTTCTTTACCTACAAAACAATGGAATTGAAGACTATGCTTATATATCAGAGTTTTGTTATGACAAATTAGTTATGTCCTTAATAAGAAGTATGATTTAGCACTTATCAAATTGTTTAATAATTTATAATAATGTCATTTTTGGCTTGTACTATCATTCATCCTTGATATGTACAAGAATTTTACAACTTCAACATCAACCTACAGTATCATCATAAATTAGTTATGTCCTTAATAAGAAATATGATTTATCACTTATCAAATTACTTTATAATTTATAATAATTGATATGTACAAGAATTTTACAACTTCAACATCAACCTACACTATCATCATATCACTGTATCCATGCCAATCTAGATGATTTATATCCATTACATCATAAAACACTCCACTTTTAACATTTTAAAAGAATAAAGCAACATGGAAGGTGTTAATTTAGGTACATTAATACACTCCACTTTTAACATGTTACAAGAATAAAGCAACATGGAGGGTGTAAATTTAGGTACATTAATAAAATATAGCCATGTCAATCTAGATTATTAAGATCCATTACATCATATTTAACACAATCTAGATTATTTATATCCATTACATCCTAAAACACTCCACTTTTAACATTTTACAAGAATAAAGCAACATGTAAAGTGCAGATTTAGGTACATTAATAAAATATAGCCATGTCAATCTAGATTATTAAGATCCATTACATCATAAGACACTCCACTTTTAACATTTTACATTTTACTCACCTGGAGTTTGGGGGATCCTATCCTATGGAAGTTCAATACAGCCATGTCAATCTAGATTATTAAGATCCATTACATCATAAAACACTCCACTTTTAACATTTTACATTTTAATCCATTTGAGTTTGGGGGATCCTATCCTATGGAAGTTCAGTTACTTTCAGTTTTTAGGCCTCAAAGTTTACCTTGAATTAATGCGAGAAAGCCTTGAGAAACGACACATGCTTTAAAGTTAATGGGAGAAAGCCAATGACACATGCTTTAATGTTTGCCTTAAGAGTTTATGGGAGAAATGACACATGTATGGGAGAAATTACACATGTACATGATTTGCCTTAAAGTGGTTGTGCTTTATGGATATTAAAATGAAGAACTTCTATTTAGATCTATTCCAGAGATTGACTGTAGGGTCATTTACTGGATATGTCACCTTTCATAAAAGATGAGATTCAGAGGCTACCTAGCCCTTTACAGGCTCTGCCTATAGAACTTGTAGAATTTAACACTACCTGTCCCAATTATACCCTATGAAGTGTATAGAAGACCCGTGGAATCACTCACAGTACTTTACGTAGACATAAGGGTGTATAAGAGTGTACTAAGTTCAAAAATATGGTCATATTGTTGGATATATTTCCCAAGAGCCCAAATGTACTCAAGTATATGTGGGATCTATATAACCATCTACAAAAACAAGTGATTCTTTCCAAGCTAAGGATAACATATGAGCCATGTGTATACTCACATTATCTAGAAACCATAGGCCAAAATAAAGGGTACTTAAGTGGTTTGAAGAAAAAATAGCACAAGAAGCTTTGAAGGAGGGGAATAAGAACTAGAAATGGGGGAAGGATAAGAATAAAATAGGCACTACACATCCATGCAAGAGTAGTAGAAATAATTCTAACCATTGCAACATTGACGGTCACATTAAGGAGAATTATTGGATGTTTGGTATGTGTTATATTCTTTATGTGAATACCCCCATGCACGATATATTTTTCTAATAATAGTGGTGGGAATAAAATGGGAGGAAAGGACCCCCACTTTAGGGTTTCATAGAGACGAAAAATCCCCCACACACAGGTGTTCAGGGGTAGTGCCCAAAAAAAACGTTTTTGGGAAAAACAATTCTCTCGTTATGATGGTTTTCATCACATGGTTTTTTCTTTTAGCATTTTTCTAGTGTATGGTAGTTTAGCCCATGGTTCTACAATTTCAGTTAAAGAACTAAAGTTTTTTCTGATCCAAGGTAATGGATTGGTAGTTTATAATTGTCGTGGGATATATACATATATAAATGCATACATGTGTGTGTGTGTGTGTGTCTGATGGTCTAAAAATTAATATATTAATAAAAAAAATGATCTTTTCATTTTGGGTTTCTCGAGTAAATTATATGTTAATGCATGTGTTTTACATTGAATATTTTTCATTTTATTAAGAATATATTTGAAACAATTAACTATATAAGGTTAAAACCTATGTTTTGTATCAAATTACTTTTGGTTTCAATGGGAAACTTTTATGGTTAATGTGTTTTTCTTGAAATGTGATAAACCCCATTAAAATGGGAGAATATATTGAATTGATTCCTATGGTGAAATAAAATAGTTGAGTAGTTTAAAGATATAGATGCATAAATTCAATGCGCATAGTTTTGAGATATATACATCCAAAATGGAATAGTTATTGGTGAAAAAATATCAGTGGATCACTATGGATATATGTGCTTCATTAAAAGGGATTTTTCTAGAAGGATGGACTAAGTTGGAAAGAAGGGAAAATATCACAATACAATTGTATCTCTTAGATGTTGAAGAATGTAGCTAGGTTCAGTCTTCATTATTAATATATTTGTCAAAAAGAATTTATAATTATTAAATGACTTATTAAAGCATGGGTTTCATGCTTGGTTCATATTCAGATTGAGGAACCCATTGTGGAATTCTAGGTTATTCATTACAGGCTTAAATTGATACATTTTGGGCTTTTAAATAATGTAATTAGTATTGAGCCAAAGTCAATTTATTGGCCTCCTCCATCAAGCCATTTTCTTCTGCAAGGTCAGCATCCTCGATCTCCTCAACAAATATTCTTCAAAGCCAACCTTCAAGTCAACCTCTCTCAAAATATACATCTCAACCTCAAATAAAAATATTCAAGTCGTCCTATATGGAGACACAACTCTTCACTAAGTCATGTCGGCTCATTTACTATGGAAAAATAATATGTATACCCAGCTGAGGTTTTTGCATTACCAACACAGAATTTTGTACTAAAATTATAGAGATAGGTTCAGCCTAATTACAGGTTTAGATGGGTGAATATAGGATTCAGTATAATTACACAAGGACTAAATTTCAGGCTAAATACAAATATGCAATTAAGATGAAGTTTGTATTTCTTCAAAGCATAATTTTGGTGTTATACAATTTTGATGCTATTCAGTGTAATTGCAGTTAATTAAAGCCACAATTTTAGTGCTATTTATGTTTCATTACCACCATACAAAGGAGCTTGGATAAGAGAATATTTCAGTGTTATCTCATTCAATGAACTCAATGCTACAAAAATAGTGCTAATACTATCAAGAGTTATCACATAGAATGTTTTGGTGTCGTGAAAATGGAAGGATATCAGGGCTACCATAGAAGGAATATCTCAAATGATTTGTATTAGTCTTGATGATAAGTAAAGATAAATTTTAAGAACAAATAATAATAACGAAAACACCACAACATAATGTCAAAATAAGGGAAATAATTTAACTGCCAAACCTATGGATTTCCCAACATGGTATTGGAGATAAGGTCATGATCAAAATAAAGTTTGAAAATCCACTTAGACATATCCTCAGTGAAAGGTTCTTGAATATCATGTCATTTAAACTAACATGAAGATGAAAAATTCTGGGCTAATATCATAGTGAGCTAGTTCAATCTTAAAGAAAACTTGAAGATGAAGGATTGACGCTATATCTCAAAGTGACAAATTTGGATCAAATTCAAGATGTGAAGTTAAATACTAATTATAGAGATAAGCCTCAGTATAAACACAAATGTAGATGTAGGCCCGAAACACACAACAAACATAGACGAAATACGATCTCTTATTGGACACAGCCACACAAAATAAAATCATATCAAGACATCTACTAACATGTTTATAGAATTTACAACAATTGAAAGCAGGTGGTGCCAACCAAGAAATTCGAAATTTGGAGCCAAGGCCGAACAACAAGACTTTTCCAAGACCAGAGAAGTATACGTAGACGCAGACGCATGCCTGAAACACATAGTAGACACAGACGAAACACGATCAAATCAGATGCAAACGCTAAGGCCACACAAAATGGAGTCATATCAAGACATATACTTACATGTTTAAAAAATTTACAGCAATTGAAAGCAGGTGGTGCCAACCTAGAAATTCGAAATTCAGAGCCAAGGCCGAACAACAAGAATCTGCCAAGACCAGAGACGTAGACGTGGATGAAGATGCAGGCCCGAAACACACAACAGGATCAGAAAACACACGATCATAGCAGATGTAGATGCTACGACCACACAAAATGCAGTCATATCAATACATCTACTTACATGTTTAAAAAATTTACAGTAATTGAAAGCAGGTGGTGCCAACCTGGAAATTCAAAATTCAGAGCTGAGGCCGAACAACAAGACTCTGCCAAGACCAGAGACATAGACGCAGATGTAGGCCCAAAACACACAACAGACGCAGATGAAACACGATCACAAGAGACGCAGACACTATGGCCACACATAATTCAGTCATTATGGTTTTTAAACTTATATGGTTATCGTTAATTGCAGAATCCAGATTATCTACAGTATCATAAAAAATTGGTCGATGTTTCAAATCCCAACGAGGATCCATCATCAGGACGAGAATGAAGAATGAAAGAAGGTCGCAAAAGGTCAAGGTATAAATAGTGAAGGGCAATGATGTTTGAGAGGAGCCGACAATAGATAACAATCTTATTTAAATAAATTATTTTTATTTTTAATTTTAATTATTTTTAACGTCGACCAATGTTTTATGATACTGTGGATAATCTGGATTTTGCAAAAAATTCAGTCATATCAAGACATCTACTTACATGTTTAAAAAATTTACAGCAATTGAAATCAGGTGGTGCTAACCTAGAAATTCAAAATTCGGAGCCAAGGCCGAATAGCAAGACTCTTCCAAGACCAGAGACATAGATGCAAGCCCAAAACACACAGTAGACGCAAACGAAACATGATCACATTAGACGCAGACGCTACGACCACACAAAATGCAGTCATATCAAGACATATATGTTGGGTGTGGAGCCTGATTATCTTGTTTATTTTGTATCACAACATTGGACCCCTGTACCTTAATGTGGCGGCATTGTCGCCCGTAATTAAATGCTTCCTGGGGGATCCAGGGGGAGTGGCCGTGACTTTATGGAGCCCCCCCTTGGCAGGGGTTTTCGAGGGCAGTGCCCTCGAAGCTAAAAATAGATGTAAAATTGCCCTGTAAAAGTATAGTAATTTCTAGTCAATCTGGGCCATTCATTAAGAGGATGATCTGACGGTAGAAATTATGTTTATTTTAGGGTTTTTTTCCCTAGAAGGCAACCCCTCGCTTGTATGAGGGTATTGTATGTGTATTCTCAGAGAGAGAAACAGATAGGGATACTATGAGACAGAACAGAGGATATTACAATGGATCTGTTGTAGGTTGTGTCTCTTCATTTTGCTGAATAATTTAAAAGAAGGACTGGCTGTTCAGGGTGGATGTAGCCCAAACTGGGTGAATCACGTATATCTATGTCTCTTTAGTTTTATGTGTTTTTTGTGCTTGTTTTTCTGCATATTCTATGTGTTTCATTGCTCTGTAATATATAATTTCTAACAATCTACTTACATGTTTAAAATATTTATAGCAATTGAAAGCAGGTGGCACCAACCTAGAAATTTGAAATTCGGAGCCGAGGCTGAACAACAAAAATCTGCCAAGACCAGATACATAGACGCAGACGCAGACGTAGACCCAAAACACACAGTAGACGCAAACAAAACATGATCACGGCAGCCACAAACGCTAATAAGCCCAAAACCCGTTAATAGCTCTGGGTTGGTGTATTTAAAAAACTAAAGTTCGATCAGGCTATTATAAGAGTTCGGTCGAACTTATGTTGTCAGTTTTCCAATCTCCGACCAAAAATTTGTATGCCCACGCCGTCAGTATGCCATCAATGTAAACAGTAGAATGAGTTAGACCGAACTAATTTCGAAAGTTTGGCCGAACTCTATAAAATTTCAGCTAAATTGTTGAGAAAAACAAAAATTGCCCCCGATTCTCACAAAAGTGTAACCCAACTTCGTGGGTTTACCCTAATGTCAATGGTAGAGGTAAATGTGTGTGCTATAGAGTCTTTTATAACTTATGATATAAATCTAGATGAGTTGAGTAGGGTGTCGATCAATCTTCATTTCTAGATCAGAGAGAGTGTTGTGTTTATCATGTTGATTAGATTACAGAACCCGTTTTTTAAATGTATGAAAAATTTGGTTTGCATGGAGTAGTTGGAGGCATACAGGCTTCATGCTTGTATATTCTAACATAAAATTATTAGAGGAGGTGGGTGCCTTCTTGTTGGTGAGTTCCAACAGACTATTATAGGAGTTGAGTTTTCCAGCTGGTAGGGGAAAGCTACTCTATGTACAATTTGTTCAACAATTAATAGAAGAATTGAGTAGCACAACAACAGTAGGGCGGTTTTTCTCTCGGAAGGGTTTTCACCACAAACACTTTGGTCTTTTTGTGTGCATATATTTCTTCATGTTGTTCATGGTGTTTATGTGTTGGAAACTCACGAAATTAGTTAAGACAAATTTTTCTTCATAGATGTTAAGTTTTGTAGACCTATATATTGTAACTAAAAAGTGGTTGTCTCCTTCATATCATGAAATAACCACTAGAAGCTAGCAAGTAGTTTTGTTAGTTAAGAAGTTTTTTTTTGTATAAAAAATAGGAAAACTAAACTAGAAGGGTTTGTATTTTTTCCTAAGTTACTGTTATATTTTATAATACAAAAAATAGGTTGTTCATGATCTTGTCAGTGTGTCGAAGTGTGTTTTGTAATCACTAGTTGATTGTATAGCAAGGGCCACTCTACAGACATGGTGATTTTTTTCTAGTATAATTTCATGTATTACCCTGTGAATTTATTTCCTTTCTTGAATACATTTTCACTATACAAAGTCACTAATTTCTTGTGCTTAGAATATATTTCATATACTTTCAATATCTATACATAATTCTCTATGAAAATATTTATGAGTTGCAACATAATTTTTGAACAATAATTGTAATTTATACATTTTTCCATTAGTTGTAACATATCCTCATATGTAGTCGTTGGTCTACGTGAGTGGTGAATTTAATTCCTTAGACCTAGTTGCAATGTATTTCATCAACAATATAATACTCCATTTTTTGTATTACACCCATTTATAATTTATTTCTAGCTATATTGAATTTCTACCATATCATTGTAATTAGATTTACTCTTTTGTGTAATTTGTGAATTCTTGTAGGTTAGCACAAGTGTTAGTTTTAAGTTTTTTTCTCACTTAGAAGGAAAAGTTTTCCTATTATTTAGTTCATAAATTATTGTAAAAAATAGTTTTAATTCAATTTAGCTATAATGAATTTTTTAGTCTTATCAATAATATATGTGAACACTTATATATATATTGTTAATAACTGACTCATTGACTTAAGTTAATAACGACATTATTACCCAAAAATGCATATACATTGTTGAGCATTTTATAGAAGTAAACAACCTTGGATTAATACTATAAAGTATATTTATATAAGAACATTATAGGAGCCAATCTTTTTTTGTCATTGTTGCCATAGAAATGCCTATTTGTGGGATATTTTGGGGTAATATTACCTCAAGTAGTGAGTTAAGAATGAATGAGGAGAAACAAGGATAATTTAGGGAAATTTAATCCATTCTACTAAGGTTTGAAAAATCTCGATGACTCTAAGGCCAATTCTAAAGAAAGAAGCAAAGCAGGAAGCTACTTCCACTTTAGGAGTACCCCAAGGAGAACATCAAGTAATTGTTAAGTAGAAACCTCCATATTTTTACCTCTAGTAGTTTGGATAAAAGAGGGAAGAACCTAAATCTATTAGCCCTGAAATTGAGGCTATATTTTTCAATAAAGGCGACCATAGGGATGGGGGGATAAGAAAGGAGAAGAAAAAGAACTTCCCTTTCTATAAGTGAAATTCAATATTATGCCAAAATGAAAACATCAAACCCTTAGTTATTCGTGTATTCTATGGACTATCTATAGATACCCTGATACCTTCCTATTTAACTTTGAATTTGTGTGGCTATAAAATAAATGATTAGAAGCTAAGGTTTTTCTAAGTATGTTGGCTTAAGATGGTTCATGGGACTAAAAGGAGGAAGTATAGGCACTAGGAGGAGATGTAAAAAACCTTTCATACCAAATATGAAAATTATTTCAAAGCATTGGAAGCAAGAGATGAAAATTTTAGGATGCATTAGAAAACCGATAAAATGTTAGAATACTATGTGGAGCATTTTCAGTTTAGTTATAAATGTTCAAAAACTTGAAATTGGATAATGAGTAACTTAAGCTATTTTTTTAAAGAGGATTTAGAGAGGACTTAATGGAAGCCTTGAATCTTATTTCTTCTAGAGAAATTTATCAACTTTATTATGACGAGATTATGTATCATTTTAAGAATTACTTAAGAGAAAATATGAGGAAAGGTAGAGGAACAAGAAGCTCAGTAACCTCTACATTTGCAAAACGTTTAGGAATAATAAAAGATGAGAATGGAAATCTATTGGAGGGCACAAAAATTGATATATTGAATTCATTGTTTGTAGTTAGATTCTTTACAAACAAATAAAATCAATAATAAAATTAGAAGTTTTTAGCCAATTCTATTCAAGATGTAGCTAGAAACATTAGAGGAATGAGAGTCCATTATCTATAGTAAAATTCTACGGCCTTGTTTCAAAAATCAAGATGTTAATAATTGTACGCAGCTAGTAGGATTAAAGGAAACATATCAAGTAGCTAGTCAGAATGTTGAGAAATTTAATTTTATTAATCAGCATAGGTCCATACAATTTCCTCCACCATTTCTTAGAGTAAATCAAGATCTTGAATCTTTCAATAAGCCATGGTATAATCAACCTTCGTACAATTACCAGCTCAACTGAAGGAAAAAAATATCTTCCGCTCAATTTCCTATCAATCAACAACCTTGCCAATGATTTATCTCAAATCATTAGAATTATGCAATTCCTTACAACCAAAAATATTACTTAAATCAACAATCTTCTCCCATGTAAGGAACTAAATGTCCTATGTAGCAAATGAAATGACCATATAAAAAATGGTTGCAAAACAAAAATTTCTACCTTCACCTCAATTATAAAATTCTAATCAAATACATAGGCCATTTTAAGTACACGCTCAACCAAATATGAATCCAAATATTAGGACTAGTTATGGAAATAAAAAAACACTACCAAATCAAGTAAACCAATTCACACTAATGAATATGGTTAATCTTCAACTTTTACTATTGTTGTAGTTAATTGTAAAGCCACATACTTAAGATAGGGAAAAATTTTAGAAGACCCAAGACCATCCAAAATTAAGGATGTCAGTGAAGAAAATAAAGAAGATGAATCTTTATTACCAATCTCTCAAGATTCAAGCCAACAAGAAAAGCAACAATCTAATAAACCTCAGTCATCACCATTTCCTCAGAGGCTTATAAAGGTTAAAATTCCTTTAGAGCTAGCCTTTGATATCATAGAGGAAATAAATAATCTTTGTGTTAAAATCCATATAATCCAAGCTATCAAGGATATAAAAAACTACAACAAAGCTATAAGGTATTTATGTATCAAGAAACCAGGGAAAAAGAAATGATATCCTCCAAATATTCAAGTAACTAGTCAGTTATCTTGAAGATTATGATTTGGATACCTATGAATCCAAAGTATGGAGATCTTGGTACCCCTATTGTCCAAGTGTGAATAGGAAAGAAAGTAATTCCAAATAATCTTCTAGATCTTGAAGAAACCATTAATTTGATGACTAGTAAAATTATGAAAAGTTTAAATATTCAAAATCTCATGACAAAAAACCCAATTTGTTGCAAATAGTTAATAAGTCCACGACTAAACTTAAAGGTATTATATAAGATGTTATTATTACGGTATTTGTGGGAATATATTGTTGATTTTTTCATTTTAAACACCAAAACTAGTACAAGAAACTATTCATCAATATCTCAAGGAGAATTGATATTGATCAAGAAATATGACAATATCTCAAGGAGAATTGATAAAGAAATTAAAGTTATATCCTCCTGCAAAATCCATTAAATAAATCGAAGAACCATTATGGATTCCTGCAAATGATGAGAATGATTATTTTGATGAATTCTCCACACCAATCCTTTATATAGACTTAATGTTAACTTTGAAAGAACCAGAAGATGAAAATATTTATGCTTCCATAGTTTTAATAAGAGAATTTTGCAATAAAAAAGGGGAAACTTCAGTAAATCATAATCATGAATCAAGTTAATCTCAAAATTCATTTATTGATCATCCTATATTTTTTGTAGAAGGAGTTGAACACCATTATCTAGAATAATACTTTACTAAAGAATATACTAATTCTAAAATATAAAGGACACTAAATATTAACATTCAAGTACAGTTATTTTGGAAGAAATTGCAGAAAAACAGACAATAAAATTTGTGCGGGATTACAAAGACATGATAGGGATATATCCATCAGTTTTATACAACATATTTATATTCTAGATGTATTTATTCCTGTCAGACAACCCCAACGTCGAATTAACTCAGTTCATATGGACATTCTTAAAGAATAATTGCAAAAACGTTTAACAACAAGATTCATTTTCCCTATATCTGATATTGAGTGGGTTTCACACTTATCATAGTTTTAAAAATTGGGTGTAGATGAAGATTCTATTTGGACTATAGGAACTTAATAAAGCTACTAGAAAGGGCAATTTTTCATTTCCATTTATTGGGCAAGTGTTGGACTCTCAAATAGGGAAAAATATATCTCCTTTATTGATGGTTTTAGCAGGTATAATGAAATAAATATTTCTCCTATTCTGGATCTTGGAGGGTGAAGATCAGGGAGACTTGAACATTGATAGAGAGAAGAGTAAACACACAATATTGAAAAGAAATAAAATTTTTATTATAAAGGAAATTGTTACTAAATTGTGGTGGATGAATCTATCCTTTTACAAAGTGAGGCTCGTTATTTATAGCCTTATTGAGTTAAAATACCATTGTTAAATACCATGGGTGGGTTCCATTTTCCATTGGGATCACTCCTTCCCCCTTAGGAATAAATGGTACCCATTGCGTCAAGTTCCCTATACGAAGCATTTGTTAAATGTGAGCCAATGAAGAGAAGGGTTTTTTGTAGTTAAGCCATAAGTGTGGGTATGTGGATGACCCAAAACCAAGTGTTGTTGAGAACAAGGGTTTTGTGTGGTTGACCCATAATAGTGAATTTTCGGATAACCCATAACCATGATAAATGAAGATGCGAGGATAGAGTTACCCTCTAATTCTTGTGGGCCAACTGTGGTACTAATAGTGTGTGACCTAGAAAATGGAATTCGATGGAAAATGGTTTGTGTGGTTGACCTATAAACATGGGTTTGTGGGTGACCTATAACCATGATGAAAAAAGGTATGAGGATAGAGATACACTATAATTCATGTGGGACAATGTTAAGTCTCTATATTACTAGTGTAGTCCCTTATTATGTCAGTGTAGCCCCCCCTTATTGTTATTGTTGTACCCGTGTAACCCCCATATTGTTATTATTGTGCCCTTACATTATTATTGTTAGGTCGGCTAGGATTACATTGTGGCCCCATGGACTCCTATATATAGAAGGAGGTTTTGGTCATTTGTATAATCCAAGAATTTTTCATTCATGTAATGTATTGGAGGTTTCCCCCTCGAAGTGGTTTATTTCTAAGGCGTTGATATCTCTTTTATTCTATTTTTGGAGCTCGATTCACAACATTTGGTA
The DNA here is from genome assembly GCA_034641835.2 of Pinus albicaulis. Lineage (NCBI taxonomy): Eukaryota > Viridiplantae > Streptophyta > Pinopsida > Pinales > Pinaceae > Pinus > Pinus albicaulis. Next base: position 1,041,133,473 of record CM076581.1, read on the forward strand.
TCAGAGCTTTGGGATTCTAGGGTTTCGCTACTCCAAACAGGTCATCATGGAATTTTCGCTATAACTTTTTTTCTACGAAGGTTCAAAAGCCAAAAATTTTAGAGTGTGAAGCCAAAATCCTGAGGAACAGCATCACAAAATTTGAGATCTTGGTTTCATAACATTTGGTATGTAGGAGACTGGGTATTTTTACAGCTACAATCATACAAACAAATGTCCCTCAAGAAAGCTAAGAAGGATAATAAATTATTGCCAAAGTATTATGGTCCTTACAAGGTGTTGCAAAAGATTGGTACTACGACATACAAATTGGAGCTTCCTACTTCTTCACGAGTGCATCCAGTTTTCCATGTTTCATGCTTAAAGAAGGTTATAGGTGAAAATCTTCCAGTTCAAACAATATTTCCAGAACTTTATGAGGAAATAAAAATCATATTGGAACCTGAAGCAGTCATAGTAACAAGAACTCGAAAGCTACGAAATCGATCAATTTCAGAGTATGTCATCAAGTGGAAGAACTTACCCACTGAATATTCTACATGGGAGGATGAGAATTTTATACAAAAGCACCCAGAAATAATCAAGCATTGAGGACAACACTTTTTTGAAGGAGAGGGGTATGTTAAGTCCCTACATTACTAGTGTAGTCCCTTATTATGTTAGTGTAGCGCCGCCCCCCCCCCCATTATTGTTACTCTTGTACCCCTGTAACCCCCATATTTTTATTATTGTGCCCTTACATTATTATTGTTAGGTCGGCTAGGATTACATTGTGGCCCCACTAGGATTACATTGTGGCCCCATGGACTCCTATATATAGAAGGAGGTTAAGGTCATTTGTATAATCCAAGAATTGTTCATTCATGTAATGTATTGGAGGTTTCCCCCTCGAAGTGGCTTATTTCTAAGGCATTGATATCTCTTTTCTTCTATTTTTGGAGCTAGTTTCACAACAGACAACTATGAGATTGATAGTGCATGGCCTAGAAAATGGACCACAAGATAGTTTTCCTATCGTTATTCCTAGTAGACATATTGTGGCTTATATTTGTAAAATCTCACTACACAATGAGATGTTCTAAAGGATTCATCAAAGTACTCAAGTTTCACATTTTTTATTCCCATTGATGTTATTTAATAGTCCCACCATGACATTACCTTAGCATCAAGAGGGGTATTTTGTCGCAGATAGAAATAATCTTCATGATAGTAAGAATAGATAACCATGTCACCATGTGCACCCCTAGTGGCAGGAATGAGAGATGAATATGCCTATGATGTCACCATGTGAAGTAGGTGACATACCTCATAAGTAAGTGAAGCTGCACATTAGAGTATGATGCCTACACCCTTTCCTTGGACTGACAATGCCTTGAAATTACTTGAGCCTTTGTTAATAAACATAGATGGAAATCTAGGCTTCTTGTTAATCAAAGTGGCCAAGTTTTTAATAGTTGAAGATATTTCTATAGCACTAATAAGGCACATAGCTAAAATTGGGACGAGGATCATACGAATAATCACTCCAGCAAAATATAAGCTAGTAAGTCCATATAGTATAAAAAAAATGTCATATGTAAATATTTTGAAACAAATGTAGATCCCTACGAAAATAAATATGTAAAATGATGATCAAACTTGTTTAATTCTCTAACACAAAGGAAATTATATGATATGCAACAAGAAAGACACCCATGGTCACCTAAGTAGTAGGAGTAGGAGTAGGAGTAGGAGCGGGAGTAGGAATAAGATTTAGGGTTGAATATGGGGTGGAAAATGAAACAGGGGTAAGAATTGGTGGTAGTCAGAAAATATCAATGGGAAACAGAAACCCACTAATGGTATACAAAACCATAGGTTTTTCATCTCATAAAGTGCTTGATATTGTATTCTTTCTAAGTCCATTATTGAGCATGACGATATCACTAGAAGAGGACACTAATAATTCATAATTGGAAGCTCCAATGGTGGCCATAATACTGATGGGAGAAGTAGTTGTCTTGAGTGTCCTTAAGGGGTTGTATGTGGGAACTGTGTGGTACTAAAATATGGAAACCTATTGAGTGATTGATAGTATCTTTAAACATTTAATTATCATTCCATTGAAATATCAATTTTTCAATGCAAACACCATCAAGCACTTTCCAATAACATCTTGTGATCCAAATGGCTCCAGGAAGGCTAAAAAAAAAAACGAAAGGTCGCCTTGGAAAATCTCAAAAATAAAAGTCCTTAGATTGCAAGTAAACTAGAATCATATAAATTATTTCATCGCAATATTTCTAATGGTGCAAATGACACCTCAATTTGAGTTTATGCAAACGCTATGACCAGTCAAAGTTTTGGTCAACTAGGACCCATTGGCTAAATTTGGCAGAGCGCTAACTAGATTTAGAGGCTCGCCAAATATGGATTTCCTCTAAATTTGGAGGCCACTAAATAGGTGAAAAATTGGCACTTCACGATGATAGTTTACGGTGGTCGGAAAGGGATAAATTTTTGCCTAGTTAAATTTTCTACTGCCCCTTAAAAATATGGCGGAAAAATTCAAACAATTTGTTTTAAAATAAAAATAAAAATAGAAAATAGAGGGTGGCAGGCTAGAAACCCCTCTGGTTATATATATATAATAAGAACAATGGGCCAATGGCCCAACACTTGTATGACCATCGTGTGTGGGCCGGTAGGGATCGAACCCACCTGGTCGGTTTGGTGGACCTGCTTGTCAGGAAACCCCATTACTCTATTCCATCTTACATTCCAATTCAAACATAACTTCCACACCAAAATAATCACACAAAAATACAACACGCCTAGTTGGGGAGGCTGTGGGGTTGGAACCCGTGCCTACCCTGGGCTAATATGGGTGCCTGCCAATGACCCACAGTCATTTCTTTGTAATTTCCACCCAAATTTTTATATAAGAACCAAGTTTCATCACTATATGGGTAGCGGAGGCTGAGAAGAGCCTTAACGGGGATTAACCTAGACACGGTGTTGGGCACAATTTTCTAGGCAGAATATTTTAGGAGAATATTCTAGATTCGAGAGAAATATTCTTGCAACATAATCTTGAGGAATCGAAATGATTCCTTGGGGGTCTAATTTTGACAGTGCAAGAACCATATCAAGTTCATACTCGTTTTTCGCAAGGACCACAATGGTGGGGTCAGATTTTTCATCTAAGAAGGTGAATTTCATTCAACCTGTGGGAAGGAATCCTTGGGGAATATTTGAGATTCCCAGGGGTCCTAATTTTTATTGGTGAATAAAGGAGTTGAGTTTATGGTCATTTTTCAGGATTTTTCACCTCGAATTCAATGGTACAGTCCATTTCTTCAGCAGACTTGCGCATTTTCAGACCATCCCCGGAAGTGGAGGTATAAGGTGTCTTTTGTAAATGTATGCAATTTTATTTTCGTTGAATATTAATGAAAGAGGTATCCCCATATCGAGCCGGGCCCAGAGACGTAACCCACAATAGGCGAACTCTGTTATCAAATTATTTGTGCCCTTGTTTGGTTGATTTTTAAATTTTCTTCTTTTATGTGTATGCATAATATGGTTACATGCTCTTTTAAATGAAATTTTGTATGCATCGAAGAAGTGAAAATAATTGGATAAAGTTGGGTATCTGAGTAGGTCTTCTGTCGATAAGAATTGCAAGTGTATGATAGCCACGACAAAGCTCTAAAGAGTTGAAGGAAAACTTAATTCCTTTGATCCATAAGCAGGGCATGCAACACGAAGAAGGGAAATGGCAGATGAAGATGCTTGGTTGGAGGAAGAGTGAAATTATCACAAGATATTCTACATCATGGAAGAAAAAGTGGACAAATTATTTGTAGAATAGGAGAAGAAAATGGTGAAACTAGGGAAGAAATAAGAAGCAAATGATCATGCCTTAGTAAATCAATGAGGAGGAGAAGAGAATCCTAAACCGCCATCTCCACATGCTAGGGAATTCTCCACTTCTTCATCTTCTCATCATTCTAAAAGTAGAAAATCTCATAAAAATCATTTTTTCAAGTTGGGTGTCAAGTTTTATTTTCCTGTGTTTAATGGAGATCTAATGCATAAAATCTAGATAACTATCTTAGATAGGTTGAAGTGTATTTTCACATACAACAAATCAATGAAGATGAGGCGAAGATCCAGTTAGCATCCCTTCGATTGAGTGACACTGATCTCGTATGGTGGGAAGACAAGTTGCAAAAACATGGTAAGGGTAATTGTGAAATTCTTCCATCTTGGTCCGAGTTTGTTTCTACTTTAAGAGGACAATTTTACCCATTGGGCTACTGGAAGAAGGGCATGATGGAATGGAATCATTTGAAAAAAAGTAGAGGTCAAAATGTTTAAAATTTTACAAAAGAGTTTAGGAAACAAGCATTAGCATTGAATGTTCCTTTAGACTCTCTTGAAGCATTGTTGAAATACATTAGCTCATTGCATGATTGTTTGTGTCATCCTTTGTTATTATTTGAAGCTAAAACTCTTGATGAAGCTATTGTGAAGGTTTTACATCTTGAATGCAGGGGGAAGCATGAGCAAGATGGCCACCAAAGAGGGCAGTCGTAGCTAAGATAAAAGAAGCAAATCCCTCTTGTATTCATTGTGAGAAATAAGGCCATGATGAGGAGAATTTCTAGAAACTTCAATCAGAATTAAGGCCAAAGAGGAATGGGAAAAAAGAAACGCAAAAGACAATCGTTATCATGAAACAAGACCAATAATACGAATCAATGGATGAGGAGAAGATCACAGTTGCAGGATTTTTAGGTGTTGGACCAATTGGCTTGGGATCTGACTCAGGTGATGAGATGAAGATTGCAGCTCTTGGGATTGCAGAATATGGGTCTATTGAATTTGGTTTGATTCAAGCGACGAGACAAAGATTTCAGTAGGTGTTACACCAAATATGATAAGGGAACCAAAGAATACATGGTTCCAAGAACTTTAGGGGATCAAACATAGTATTTAAGTGGATAATGTTGAAATAAGTAGAATCCTACAAGAAGTAGAGGAGGAGACACAAAGGTTACAACATCAGTTACAAGCCAAGGAAGAGGCCTTGGAAAAATTGTAGCATAACAAGTCTAAGGTAAAAAGTGATTCTTCAATTTCATGTTATCTTTATTATGATAATTTTGATGCTTTTGGAAAACATACTACATGAATTGGTTCAAAGTTAATGAAGAAAATGAGGTATCAAGCCTTTACATTAATTCTTAGGGCATTGTGAATCCCATCAAAGTGGAGGAACTGCCTCGTTATATAGAACTTTATTATGTCAAAAAGGAGGTTGGAGAATGCTCCAATACAACCAGTGACTAAACAATAACATATGATTGGAGCACATAACAACATTTAGTGATAGTGAGGATTCCACAAGAAGTTCTCCTCATCAGGGACTCATCACGAAAAAGTGTTCAAAGAAGTTCTGAAAATTTTGGAGGAGGAAGAATCATTGTAGTCACTGCAACAACGACAAACATCAGAATGCCACATGTCAGGTACTCCATGACCAAAATGAACCTATGAAGGAGGAAGGAATAGTCAATGAAGAAATCCAACTACAAGAATATAAACCATTTTTCTGGTTGCGTAAACAATGGGTAGCATTTTTAAGTAGTTGAATATGGCCGCATTTTTGTAAATCATATGTTGCAAAATGAATGTAAAGGTGATGATGTGTTTTCCATCGCTTATGAAAGAAAAATGATGATGTTTTATGGCCTCCTTTTGTTGATAAATAGGGTGTTGATTTCTGTTATGATTCTAATGTAAACTTGACTAAATATTTTGTTATAAACTTTTGGAAAATATGGGGTTGTTTGGTTCATGTATGGTCTTGTAAAGAAATATGTATTTTGCAAAGATGTACTACATGTTTGCAGAGGACACAATTGTCGGTTCATCACTTATGGCTCTGAAGAATAAAGGTGAAGAAGAAGGAAGTGTGGCTTGTAAGGGCACTTGTTGTGCAGATGAGGCAGTACAACATATTTCAGGTTGTGTTCATGATTTTGGAGGACCAAAATCTCCTCAGTGGGGAGGAATGATCTAGGTGGCTCCAGTAGGGCTAAAAAAAACAAAAGGTGGCCTTGGAAAAGCTTTAAAATCAAAGTCCTTAGATTATAATGAAGCCAAAATCTAGTTGAAAATATCATCGCAATTTTTTCAATGGCCCAAACAACACCTCAATCCAAGTACATATGAAAATGTTATGGCTAGTCAATGTTTTTTTCAACCAGGACCCATTGGCTAAATTTAGCAGAGCGCTAACTAAATCTGGAGGCTCGCCAAATCTAGAGGTCCGCTAAACATGGAAGCCACTAACTAGACCACAAATTTTCACTTCATGGTGACAGTTTCCAGCAATCATAAAGGGACAAATTGTCTCCTACTTAATTTTGTCGGTGACCCCTAAAACTCTAGTGTAAAAATTAAAACAATTTGTTTTAAAATAAAAATAAAAAATAGAAAATATGGGGTGGCGGTCCACCACCCCAACAAACCCCTACGATTATATTATATATATAATAAAAAAAATGGGAAAATGGACCGACACTTGTATGACCTCCGTGTGGGGGTCGACAGGGATCAAACCCACCCGATCGATTTGGTCGTCTCACCCATCGGGTGGCCCCATTACTCCATACCATATAACATTCTGATTCAAACAAAATTTTTGTGCCAAAATAATTAAAATATGGCCAAACAATGCGCCCAGTTGGTGAGGCTACAAGGTTGGAACTCGTGCCTGCCGCAAGCTAATCTGGGCGCCCACCAAGAGCCCACAAGCCTTTCTTTGTAATTTCTGCCCAAATTTTTATATAGGAACCAAGTTTCACCATTTGACGGGGGTAGAGGTTGAGAGGAACCTTGATGGGGAGGAAATTGGACACAGTGTTTGGCAAAAAAATTTAGGCAAAATATTCCAGAAGAATATTCTAGATTCTAGAGGAATATTTTTGCAGCAGAACCTTAAGGAATCTAAAAGAATCCATTGGGAACAAATTTTGACAGTGGTAGAACCATATCAAGTTTATACTCATTTTTCTCATTTTTTTTCAAGGAGCACAATGGTGAGGTCAAATTTTTCATTTGGATAGCCAAATTTCAGTCAACTCATGAGAAGGAACCTTTGGGGAATCTTTTATATTCTCGGGGGTCCAGATTTTGAACGGAGCAAAAAGGGTTCGATTTTACAGTCATTTTTCATATTTTTTCACCCCAAACTCAACGGTGTAATCCATTTATTCATCAAATTTGTGAATTTTCATACCATCCCCAGAAGTGGAGGTACAAGGTATCTTGTGTAAATGTATGCAATTTGATTTTCACTAAATATTAATGAAAAGGCCTCCCCACATTGAGTAGGTATCAGAGACGTAACCCGCACTAGGTGAACTCCGTTATCAATTTATTTTTACCTTTGTTTGGTTGTTTTTGAGTTTCGCTTCTTTTATGTATATGCATCATATCGCTACATGCTCTTTTAAATGCAATTCGATATGCATCAATGAAGTGAAAATATCTGTATCATCTTCATAATTTTTTAGAACTCCAATGGTGATTATCATCTACATGAAAATCCTGTAGCCTACCTTATCTAGCAGGGTGATGATGTTTAGATTATTAGGATATGGTGCAAGCACTGAAAAATATGAGGGCATGATCACATTATTGATCTCCAAAATAGGCATATTGTTAGGATCTTCCCTGGTGGAGTTTATAAACATGGAATATAGCTTCACTCTAGGAGTCACAATTCTGAAGGCTACTTTACCACCATTAAGATCTGTTAGTGTCCCTTGATTTGGCAGATTGGTAAACCAAATGACAGGGTAACATCAGACCAGTCTTTGGAGTCCTAGGACCTAGCCTTCCTGGACTCAGAGAGGGCTCTCTCTATTATGCGAAGGATGTGAACTTGTTCGCTTTGGGTGATTGATTTTAGACTAGTTGTTAAGTGCAGGTTTGTTTGTTTGTTTTGGGTTGGGGTAAGATGATCAAGTAGGAAAGGTGGAGTGAGAGGTTATCAAATCAATGGGGCTATGGATTCAAATGAAGTCAAAGGTGTCTAAATGATGAAACAGAGTGTACTGCAGGGCCGATTTAGCAAGGTTAATGGATCCTTTAGGTGATGTATGAGGTGTAATGGACATTAAGTTTGGGAAAAACTAAGAGGTCTTAAACATATATAGTCTAAAGCAACATCTCATGAGGTAGGGAAAACCAGTAATCTCTATGAACGATACTCAAACTGATAATCATGTAAGATGAACATTCTAGTGAAACATAGAAGCATTAGAACTCCTAACTTTAGAAATTCACCTTCAACTTTTGGGAAAACACATAAGACAAAACAATAACTCAATTTATGGAGAGGGAACTCCTAAAAAACATATATAAAGCTATTGGGAACTCTGAAACAAGTTGGTAAGCATGGGCAAAGGGCAATATCGAATGAGACCTCTTTGAATTAACCTAATCAATCAATATTCCACAAAAAAGCTTCAAGATAGGGTTTTAAAAACTTCAAATAAGAAGGGCATACCATGATTCATACTTGTAAACTAGCATACTAACCATTTATGAAACAAAAACAAGTTTTGGTGGACCTAAGGAGCAATCAAGAATTCCTTAAGGTGACCAAAAGAGGAAAACATCAAAGCTATAACAAACAGGAGGTTTGAGGTGCTTCCACGAGCATGTCTCAACCTATACTTTTATAATCTATAACAACCAAGAAGAATGAAACAAAATGAGGACAAGAAAACATTAACAAGTTAAGAAAACATCACCATTAACCAAGCTATGGAATCCTACAAACATGCTTCTCCATCATCAAGCCAAACAAGCCATTCATCCACTTCACAAAACCAATTTCTTCTCCAAGCTCATAAAACCATGTATTTCTCTTAAATACATCAAGTCCCAACTCTTTACAATGAATCCTCATGCAATATATAATAATCATAGAGGAGGAAAACCAAAGAGAGTATCTAGAAGCCTATTGGCCAACAAGAAATATCCTAAGTTGTCCTTGAGGCCTTGCAAGGCCCAAGGCACAAAAATATATAACAAATATCTTTTCCAGCCAAAAATATAAATTAAATTAACTTTTAGGCTCTGAAAAGCATGTGAAAACTTGCCAAATGCACATTCTTCCCAATCATCTACAGGAGCATAGCGCACCGTGACAAACAGTGAAATTATGCCAAGTGCGCAACACAGAAATAGGCCTTTTGCAGCGATGTTTTGGAGGCCTTACAGACACCGGATTTGGCTCCTTGATGGCTCGTTGGAAATCCTGATGAGTATAATTTCAAGAAATGTTTGAGTTGTGCTAATTTGATTCCATTTACCTTTTCAAAAATCAAATCTCCCAACACTACTCTGTGCACAACACCTGGTCTGAAAATGAGGTAGAAAGGGCAATTTCTTGATGTTTTTTGACCTTTTGAGGGGGTTAAAATGCTCCAAATGATCTGAAAATTGGTGAGAATAATGTTGGTGATTTGAAAAAACAAAAAATGAAAACATTGAGAGCTGAGGATGCAACAATTTTGTGCGTAGCGCCTAGTGTTTTGCGCTCCTAGGGGTCAAAATTTGGAAAAAACAAAAAGTTGTCCAATTTGCCTCAAAATTTGTGGAGAGATCCCTCAAGATGTTTTGGACACCTGTTGAGAAGCCTCAGCCAAGATTTCAAGGCTGTCATGCACTTTGGCTCTTTTTAGGTCTTCTAGCTCAATGAGGGCCTTCTTTAGCTTGGCACTAGCATGCTTTTCCTTGCATAATGCTTGGCCATTTTCTTTTGTAGGGCAAGGCCCCACTTCACCTCCTTGAAATGCTTATGTTCCTCTTTGTAATAGTGGATGACACTTTGAGCCATATCAAAGTCCCTTTCCCATTCCTGAAGTTGTGCATATTTCTCCAAAAGAAGCAAGTTAGTGTTCATCTCCTGGTCCTCATTTTCATTGTCTAGATCAATGAACTGAGGGCCTTGAGAAGTCCTTTTGATCCTTTTACTTCTTCTTACCTTAACTTGCTGCCCTCCTTTGTCCTTATGCCTGATTGCTGGAGGAGAGATGGCCCTTTGCCTTTTTGAGGCAGCAAACACATATCTTATGCCTCTGTGGTAGGTGCATGTGACAGGATGGATGAGGGTGCTCTTACCTTTCGAGGTGTCACAAGCCTTCTTATTTTTTTCATGGCTTTCATGAGTCACTTGATGCTCCATTGGGTCACTGATTTTTTGACCTTTAACCTCATCATCATCCTTGCCTTCTTTACTATTTTCTTCACTATTTTCTTGGCTCTCAAACTGACCACTATCCCCCTCACTTGCCTCATTTTGGCTCCGTCCTTCACCTAGGTCTTCTTCTTTGTTACTTTCAGCATGGTCACTTTGAGTTCTTTGGTCATTTGGAGGTAGATTGGTGTCATGACAGTCATTCATGATGGCTATCATTTAGTGTCTTATTTGTATCACTATCTTGGTCAATGTCTTCACCCTCAAACTATGTTTCACCCTCATTATTTGTTTGCTCTTGGTCTTCAGTTTCTTGACCCTCTTCCCTTGTCTCTTCATCTTCATTTTCTTCATTTATTTCAGCACCTTTGTCACTGTGATTGGGCTCACTATCATGCTCAGAATAAACTTTCCCTGGGTTTTCTTGTGCACTCTCCTGCTGGCTCTCATCTTGCTCATCATCAACACTCTCTTGTGCATTTGAATTTGGTTCATGAGTGTCATCACTGTCACTGTTTTTCTCCTCTTCATCACTGTCTTTCTTTTCAGGGCTCCCATGTTCATCCTCTTCCTTTATGTCATCATCATTTTCTTCATCATTAGGTTCGGTTTCTGCCCCACTATTTTCTTTACTTTCCTCATCATCTTCTTGATTAAGCTCTGTATTTGTATTATTGTTTTTTGCTTTACTCTCTTCACTATCTTCCATGCTATCATCACCTCCTTGGTCTTCCTCAATAGTTTCTGTCTCTTCCTCACTGTTGTTTGTTTGTTCTTCATGGTCACTTCCATCATTATTCCCTTCAGTATTGTTGTCTTCTTCTTGGTTTTCTTCATCTAGCTCAGTTTCTACCTCACTATCCTCTTCCTCATCATTGTCATCTGTTTGCTCCTTATTGGAGCTACTGTTAGCTCCTTCACTTGATGCATTAGGAGAAGAGATAGGAGGTGAATTTATTTGTGGAGAAGGCATATGCAAAGATGATGGAGGAGTGGAGGTAGGTGGTTTTGAAGTGGAAGGTAAATTATGCTAAATGAAGGCTTGGGGATTTGTAAACACATCATGTGAGATGAAGACTTCCCAAGGGATTCCTTGTTGCTCTAGCTAGTGTAAGACAATCATTTTGATCAAGTACTGGTGGAAAAGGCTCAGCATTTGGTGGTCATAGCTTCTCTTCATGACTACTAAGGCTATCTTTGCAATGCTACGAAAGAGGTAGTATGGTAGGTTCATCATTTTGACTTTGGTGAAGTGCATTAGTAACCTTATATGATATGAATAAACCCTGGAGTATCTCCCCTCACAGGTGAAGTATCTGATAATCTGCATCATCATTAGGGAATACCTCTCTAGCAGGTAGGAGAAGGGGAAAATAGCCTTGCAACCTTGTTGACAACTAGGTTTTAGGTAGGGCTCATAGTAGCTCAAGTCCAACTTCTTTTGTTTAAACCATATCTCACCAATGTCTGGAATACCTGTATCTTTAGAAATGGATTCAGATGAGAGTTCAAATTCCACTCTTGCTAGGTTGAATGGTGATTTTGCAGGCCAAGGATGAACAATCTAGTCAATTCTGAGTGGCTCTGGACTTGTTTAACTTTCTCACAAAATTGGTAACACCCAACATCCTGAAAGGATGAAAGGATCATGGGAGAGGAAGTAATTTGATTAGTGTCCAGGGGTTTAAACCTATTAGCCCTTCCTCCCTTGTGTTTATGCTTGGTAGGTCTTCGGATTTCATCACTGCTAGTATGAATTTCTCCTTCAGACATGGTGACTGGAGTTAGCACATAAGGGTTTTTAAACCTTGTTTGAGAGCCTTTAGGTCAAATGATGGCAATGAGTGATGTAAGGGAAAATTTTGCAGATGAGGGCTAAGATGAAGCTTCCAAGGAGTGTGCTCAGTTTTTAGAGTTTTTTTTGTTGTCACTCAGTCTTCTCTCACATATATAGCAGCTCTTTTCTTTGCAAACCCTAACCCAAGAGATCAAAAAATTTATTTTTCTGCAGCCTAGGGTTTTGTCACATTAGACCCTTAAATGTCTTTTTTGCTTAGGAAAATGAATGCTTGGAAGGCAAGAAAAAGAGTCACCAACCGTATTTCTTTGACTGCAAGAGGTTTGGAGGTGAAAACTCAAAATTTTTACCCTTTTTATAAAATCGAGACACACTCTACCTATGTGTAGCGCCTGGGTCGACTCGGGCCGTAGATGGGCCAGTCGGGCCCGTCGAAGCATAGCGCCAGGTGGCTGATAGGAAATTCAGGCAGTTCAGGCCTTTTCCTATGCCTATGCATAGCGCTGGCCAGGTGCATAGCGTCAAGCTCTAGGTGCACAACACCGTGTTAAATAACACTGTGGCCACCTCGCCTATGTGTAGCACCGGCCTTGGTGCGTAGCGCCTACAAATTTTCACCAATTTGCACAAAAACCCTCAAAATTTCCTTCAACGGTTCTTTCCTTCTTTGCTATGACAAAAATGAAGTGGAAAAGAGGGAGAAAATACTTTATAGTTTTTTTGAAAAGATGATTTAATTCCAAAACCGACTTTATAAGGTTCATTTCTCATCACTTTTTCTCACTATGCCTTTTGACTGCTTTTGGTCTTGTAGGTGGCATTTCGACAAAAACTTTGTCTTTTTTCACTGCTGGAGGCCTCTTAAGGTTCTTTTCAAATTGATAACCTTCCTGAAGAAGCCAAGACTATGCCTCTCACCTATATTTGGAAAATGAACCTGTTTTATGACTTTAACACCTATACACAGCAAACTTATCACATCTGCCATTTCTCCCTTTGACTGATATTCTGCCATGTTTTTATCTTTAAGTAATGAGGAAAAAACCTCTTGGTGGGAGAAAAACCCTAGCAGTAAGTATAAATAGCAGCTTGGTCTTTTGAGATGTGCCACCTTTATTTGAAACATTCTTGCCATTGACCTTATCAATTTTCCTGTAAGAAAACATTTTTGTAGTCTTGTAATTTTCATGTTCATCCATCTTTTGCAGAATAGTCAGTGCCATAATTGTTTCTTCAGATCATTCTTACAATGATATATGTCAAGTGAGGGAGGTGAGCTATTTTTAAACCATTTTTTTGTTTTTTGCTGGCTACTTATGATCTTGTAGGTGCCTACACTACTTCTTCCATTTGATCACTGTCTCTTTTGAACTTGGACAACTTACTTTATCAATAATGACCCATGTTTATCATAGTTTCTTTCTTTGGAAATTTCTACCCAGGTTTGTCCCTTTTGGCCACTTGAATATGCCTCTAACTGTTCTTTAGAGAAAAGAGACCTTTGAACTGACATTTCTTGCCTATTTTTACTGATACTCCTCATATCTTTCTTCCTTTGGTGTAGTGGATTATTGATTTTCATGTATGCCCTTCTTGATCCTCTTTAAAACCTCTGATTTTACCTTTTGATGAAGTGGAGTTAGTGCTTATCTGCCAAACCCTAGAAGGTACTTTGAAAACCCTTTGAAACCATCTACTATGATGAAGGAGGCTTCTTTGTCACTATTTGACCATCTTTGTCCATCTTCCCAAACTTCTGAGTTTTTAGGGATGCTTAGAAAAAGCAAATAGTGTTGTCTTCTAAGTTCTCAAAGAAACACTTATCAAACTCATTACTTATGTCTAAAAATCCTTCAATGATCATTTGAAGGGGTTGAGGTTTCCTTTACCTTTGTAACCCTAGTATTTCTTTATTGCTTGGTTAAAACAATCATAAATCCTAATTTCCATCAAACCCATACCTTGCTTATTTCTTCTTGGTTGTGAGTGGTTTTCTTGTGATGGTGCCTCTCATTACCTTACCTCTTGCTAGGTTGATAGACTTTTGACTTTTTTGTAGAAATGTAAGTAAGGGGCAGTTGTCCCCCTACAAAATTTGTGCTTCATGCCAAATACCTTTTTGAATGATCTCTTTGATGAATTTAAGACAAGATCACCAGTCCTTTCCTTCTTTGAATGCAGTTTCTTCATATAGGAAAAACAGAGTTGTAGGGCACCAAATCCACCTGATGACTTTGTGAAACTCTAGGTGGCCTAGTAGAGGCTTTCTAAGACTTGGCTTTTGGACTAAAACCTAGAATTTGGGATTTATAAAGTGTGAGACATATTTCATGATTAGACTTAATGTATTTAAAACCTAAAGACCAATGTACTTGAATTATCAAAGAGTCTACAAAGATAGTTAGAGACTATCAATGTTTAGGAGTAGTTTGGGGGACACAACAAGCATGATTGATTGGTGACCTTAGGTAGCAATGGGGTTTTTAGGTGAAACAAAAACAGGGGATTTGAGTCAAAGGTGACAAGATATAGATAAAATTGGTGACATGGGCTCTCAATGGGTATTCTGAGACTGGTAGGCAAAGCTAGATAGGATGAAGTGAGGAAATAGTGAAAAATTATCTTAAGGATAACGAAGGCAGTGAGATTTCTAGAACTGACAATGTCTATGAACTTTTTTTCTAGAAATCTTGGGATAATCATTTATTCATCAGCAATGCAAAAGTTACTTATGACTAACAAGATTTGTAGTGTTGAAAAATATTATTTTACCAACAACATTTCCACTAGTCTGATGCAATGTGGTAGATTCCATAGCGCCATTGGATATCTGGTGGAGCTTTTTTCCGTCAAAGTAATCTAACAACACATGCAAACTCAAAACCTTTTCCATTCCTTTTTCATTGTAGACACACCCAACTACTTTCTAGTTAGAACAACATGGCTCTATTATTCAACGCCAAAACTGTGATAGTTCTCCTACTATTTATGTCATATTCTAACTTTGGTTGAGTGATATATCTATTTAATTTAATCTAAAAAATGATTTGAAATGTTTATGTTAGTGGCATTCCCCACCCAAAAAATGTTTTATAACACTACCAATGCCAACACTCTCATTTTCGAAACCAAACATTGATGTTGAAAGGAGGTGATTAACCCACCAAGCTTGGTATTGTTGAAGCTTTTGGATTGTGATTAGGATGAATAAATGAGTCAGGGTGGGAGTGGGTATTTCACATCTAATGATGATAAAAAAAATGTTGGCGATGTTAGGAATAAAAAAAACATAGTGGTGAATAAATTCAAAAGATGGATCAAGGAAATTTGGAAGGGAAGATTAAGAAATGGAATCAAGCTATAAAGATTGTTTTCCAAGTACTTATTTCCAGTGAGTAACACCTTTAATTTCATATCTTTGAGTAACTAGGTTCTATTTAGGACACTTTCTTTATTGAGACTACAAAGGGTGATATTACACAACTTCTAAATTTTTCAAAGGTGATTACAATAAGTGCCAGTGTTTGAAAAGTCATAATTTAGGATTCTAAACATGTATGAGAGCTTCTAAAATCTTATTCTATCCCTTAACTCGGTTTTTTTCAAACAAGTCCTATATTTTCTTTCCATGCCAATGATGATGATGCTCATAATTTTGATGTTGGCATGTGGTATTCAAATGCATGTTGTAGAGCAAGGGATTGAAGGAAAATAAAGAATCAATGAAACATGTTGCAAGGGTGATAGAAATTTAACCTTTCATATGATTGCAAGAGAGATTCAAGACTTGGAGAGAATTTGTAATGGATCCCCTCGAAACCCTTATAAAACCTTGATTTCCATGGAATCATAACTCGCACAGATACCACTTATTCGAATATTGGAGGGCCAAGATCTGAGAGACTTAAACATCAAGAGAGAGGTGAGGAATCACATAACATTCAAAATAAAGAAACTCTTTATTAAATAAGAGAAACTATTACAACTACATTTTGGTGGACAATTTTTTCCTTTTATAAATTGAGGCCCGTTATTTATAGCCTTCTTGAGTTACAATTCCATGGGTGGATATCATGGGTGGATGCCACTTTCCATTAGGATAATCTCCCAAGGATCAAAATATAACTACATTTTTTTGTCCCTAGGGAAACTTTGCCTATAGAGTTTCACCATTCAAATTGTGTAATGCACCTGAACTTTCCAATATATTTTATGACCTTATCCCACAAAATTTTAATGTTTTCATGGATGATTTTACTAATTTTGGAAAATATTTTTTGAGGAAGCCTTGGCCGAATTATAAAATTTGCATAGACATGTGCAGAAAACCATCTCTTGGTAAATAAAGAAAATTGCTATTGGATGATGAGTGAAGGAATGTATTTGTAACATCATGTTTCAACACAAGGAATTAAGGTGGACCAAACAAAACTAGGTGTTATTAAAAATGTTTGTTCCCACAAATAAAAAATATGTGAGGAGTTTTTCGGCCATGCTAGCTATTATCAAAGCTTTATAGAAATTTTCAAAAAAATATCTTCACCGTTTTTGTATTACTTTGTAAAGATGTTGAATTTACATGTACAATAGCTTGTTAGAAAACCTTTGAAACTATAAAATAAAAATTAACCATTACTCCTATTTTGTAAGGTCTAGATTGGAATTTACCATTTCATGTTTATTTTGATGCTTCTAGTAAAATTTTAGGCACTGTGTTAGGAAAAAAATAAGATATAACAATGCTTGTAATTATATTATATCAACAGAAATCTTGCACACGCAGACGTAAAGTAGACCATCACCAAGAAGGAATTCTTAGTGGTAATATGTTCCATTAATAAATTTAGGCATTAAATTATTGAATATCTTACTTTTGTACATATGGATCTTTCAACCCTAACACATTTAATGAAAAACCAATTATTAATGGTAGAATAATTCATTTTCTTTTACATATTCAATAATTTGATATTACTATTGATCATAATCTAGATTGGGGGCAAACATTTGCTAAAAATAAAAGTGATCATAATCAAATTATTGGTATTCTTAAGAGAGCCACTATGTCATCAAATTCACCTCCTCAATAAGGCGACAAAGGTGAATGTGCAAGGTATAAATCTTCCTTTAATGAGGTTGCTTTTGATTATGATAAACATGGTAAATATTCACATAAGATTTGGAGAAAGTTTACATGTTCCTTTTGTGGTTTGAATAACCATACCATTTCAAGATACTCGAAGAAGATAGCCATGCACATGAAACTTTCTAAAGAAAGGAGACAAAAATACAAAGGTCCATTGGACAAAGAAAATCATGTTGAAAAGGATATGCAACTATTTTTCACTCATTGCCATAGCATGGTCATCTTGTAGACAAGTGTTGGACTTTGTATCTAACATGTAATCCATGACATTTGAAGAAGGTGGAAAGAGATCTTGACAAGAATTGAAAAGAGGATTCCATAATTGATGAGGGTCAGGATGATTCGCACCATGATGTGCAGCAGAAAGAAGCTCCATTGAAGTGGTTTGGAATTATTGGTTGGATTTATTAACCAATTAAGGCCTTGCATTTCTTTTGTTGATTGATGCAAATCTTGCCTTATTTATGCATTTATTTGCTAATTAAATACATTTCTTTTCTCTTAAAATTATGTTGCATGATGCACAAAGAAAGATGTTGGAAAGTGGAGTATGTTGACTCACTTTTTTGCAGTAAAATTAGTCATTTAAGCTCTTTAGGTACTCATACATACCAATGGGATTCTTGTACTTGTGAGAGAGTTGAGAATTGTATACATGCATGAGAGTTTATGTGTGTGAACAGTTGAATTTTTTACAGTTTCATTGTGCTTTCACATGCATGAGTGTCGACTTGTGTTGGTCGATTGATTGTTACATGTATGTCATATCGAATTGGAAGAGTTGATTTTGTCTCCAAAGATGAAAGGGAGATGTTGATGAGTTGTTTCATGAGATGTGAAATTATTTTTGTTTTGGGAGAAGAATCGTCAAGTTATTGAAAAAAGCAAGTACAATAAATTTTGTTTGGCTTGAGAGTTAGTTGTTTGAAGAGGCATGTTTTTCCTACTTGTGTTGGTCGATGAGTTTTTACACCGATATGAAAGATTACAAGTCAATTTTCACACAATGTGACATTTTTTGCTTTGAAGGAGCAAAAGGAAGAGGTTGTCTACTTGCATTCTTCTATGACGTGTTTTTCAAGTTAATGGTTTTGATTGTTACAAGATGTCTTGGGATTTTTTAAGCTCCACTATGGAGCGAGAGGCTCATGATAAGCCTTCATTCTCAAATCATCGCATGACAAGCATGTCAATACATAAGGATGATGGAATCAAGAAGCAGAAAGAGGGACAATATGCCAAAAACGATTACAACAAAGACAACAACCATTGTAGGCTATTTGATGTGTTGACGCCAAGAAGTGAAAGAGATGGTGAATGCATTATTCCAGATGTGGAATTTGGAATTGTGGAGGCAAAAAGAATGGTAATTTATTTTCTTGTTATTATTGATATTGGAACTCATTGTTGTAGTTCACTCAGATGGGCTTAACTTGGAAAAGTAGATTCCAAGGATAAGCTTACATCAAATGCATCATTGGTAAGGCCATCAATCAATTTTCCAAGCACCGAGGGATCACTTTGGTACATAAAGGTGTTTAATGAGTCAGCAAGCAGCCAACAAGCATTGGATTGGGTCAGCAGCGAAAGGAGAACATTGGTTGAAGTGTCAAGCCATTTGCAAGGCAAGACATGTCAGTGAACCCAAGTGGTTTTCATGGATATTTTTCCAAGTAGAATCAAGTTTATAAAACTTGGGAAAGAGAAGAATATTCAACTCTCATCAGATAACCAACTTTTGTGGGTCTAAAAGCCTATCAGTGGGAAGGAGTGATCAGAATCTAGATTGGGGGAAAAAATTTGCTAAAAATTCAAAGTGCTTAGAATCGCTCCAAACCAGGAACAACCAGATAGGTCTCATAGCCAGGAATCTAGCACACTTTGTTTCACTCAAAACAGAGTCTGTATGAAGAATATAGAGCCTGTTATTCGTTTTCCTAAACAACTATAGTTTTTTTTTAGAAAAGGATAGAAGGGTGACATGACAGGATAGTCAGAAGAAGGAATATTCTAGGAATATTCCTTCATTTCGCCCAATGACACTATGCCAAGTGTCAATTTGTGGATGGTTTCTAAGTGGGTGATTTGTCACGTTTTTATTTGATATTGGAGGAGCCAATGGGAAGAGGACACGTGGCAAGCCCAGAGGCTGCCACATGCCCCCCCCCCCCCTCCAAGGTCGAAACTATGTTCAAGATTAAAATTTCGAACTTGATTAATATGGTGTGGAAAAAAATTATAAATTGGTGGAAGGGTGGAGGTGGGGGTCGACCCTGCGACCTCACCCACACTAACCACAAGCCTTACCAACTATGTCGCATGAACTTCTTAACATGTATAGGGCGTGACATTTATTTGAGTTTAAAGCAAGGTTTGGGTGGACGAAAAAAGGGCCAGCCCCAAAGGGCCAACCCTTACCATAGGACCTTGTGACATGACCTATGGTGAAGGCCTAACCAAATGGCAAAAATATTAGTGTTAAAACATGTTTAATTAAGAACTAAACCCCATTTAAAATGTGCTTAACCCTTCCTAATTGTGGATTTTCATAAACACTCTTAGAGCACTAAACCTCAGATTAATGCACACTTAACTTAAACTAATCCAACCTTTAATCATGGAATAATATTTGGCGGAGTCCGCTATTTTCGGTGCCACCTCCATTTTTATCAGACTTAACTGGATTTTCTCCAGATTTGGAGGATTTTTCCTAGGGAAAACTGAAGAAGCCATAACTTTGGCATATTTCGACCAAATTAGGCTCAGAAAGAGTCAATCCTTGATGATTTGGATGCTTTGAGCATGACAGTGCAGGTTGGAGAGGTAGAGGAGAATTTATGTAAGTTTTTTTTTCACTTTGAATATTAAAGAAGTCGAGTGCCACTAGGAGAGGAGGTCATGCCTAGTCCACTTGAAGACCATTTTCAGAGCTTGAAGAGTCTATTTCAAGGTTTTTGGGTCTTCTGAATCCAATGGAGTAGGTTTCAAATCCATTGGAGAAATTTAGGTGCATGTATTCAGAGAATTGACCATTAATCCAAAGAGGGTCTAGCCATTGAAGCAAGTCCATGGAGATGTAGCCCAGGAGGGGTGAACTCCATTATCAACTATTGTGTAATGTGTTTGTTGTGTGTTATTTCTCTGCAATTTACTCGTTGTACATGCATTTTTAACAACTATTTTACTTAATGAGTTGCTCATAAAGGACACTTAAACTTGAAACATGAACACTCACATAACTAGCTAATTTGAGACAAACACATTTATTTAATATTGATGAGGGAGCTTGCACATCAAAACAAGTTTTCCCATATCCAGATAAATTACTTGATAAACCCTGTCATGAGAATGTGCTTGTAGATTTCTTATCAAGGATTATTAGTGACAAAGCAGATGAACCATTAGATCATTCTTTTCTAGATGATTTATTTGCAGTTTAGTGATGACACCATGGTTTACAAATGCTACAAACTAATTGGTTGCCAATAAGTTGCCCCAACATTTTTATATCAAGAAAAGAATGCTTTGATAAGTAAAAGTGTACCATATACATGGACAAAAGGATATTTATCCAACTTGGGACTAGATCAAATTTTTAGAAGATGTATCAAAGAGAATGAAGTGTATGATATTCTAAAGGCTTTTCATGATGATCCATGTGGTGGACATTTTGCAACCACTGGAACTATTAAGAAAGTACTCTCCACAATATATTGTTGGCCAACATTTCATAATGATGCAAAGTACTATGCGAAGCATTTTTATGCATGCCAAAGAATGGGTTGGCACACTAAATCAAAGGAAATACTTAGATGCAACCATTAATTTCTTTGGAACCATTTGAAAAATGGGGATTGACATTATTGAGTCAAAGTATCCTGCAAGACACATCGTGCACCATAAGTCAAAATATGCATTGGGTTGATAACAAATTATAAACCAAGTATTTTAATTTCACCCAACCAATGTTGTATAAATTACCATGACTGTAGAAGACTAAAGCAACTAGGAACATATTGATGCAGTCGTTCATTTCTTCTACAACCAATCAAGCTTGGATCTCACTTCAATGATATTGAAGCAAGTGTAATGTTGAATCATAAAATGATAATTCATTGAAATGAATAGATTATTGTGTGTCTAATTCTAACTGTTCTAGACTAGTGTTCTTTTGTTTTGATTGAACCTCTAACAAACACTAACTTTAGTCATTTTATATTTGTAAATTTTTTCATTGAATGAACTAATCCTAAAGGCTAGGAATTATGAACTAGGGAAGATAATGAAGGGGGATGACTCATGACTTGAAGAATACATCATATTTTTTTAGCATTATGAATTAAATACATCATCAAAAATTTTAATAAATTGAATAAGACTTGTAACAATTTTGTTAATAAAAAAATAACTAAAGGTTTTTCTCAATAACCTTAGACTAAAGGATTTTACAAAATTATCGAGACTATTGTAACAATTTTTTTTTTTTTGAAGAATTTGAACAAATAGATGAAGCAATAGGTTAGTATAAAGACTAGATCTTTCAATAGGAAAGGGGTTGGAAACTTTGCAATCAAACCTGAATATTTCTGTCAATTTGAACAATTTTGAAAACATGTGTTGGAGAAGGATTGAACACTTTATGGCTGGAAAACATGGCATGGTAGCTTTCTATTTCTTTTAGTGAAATAATTAAATCTAAAAGCCAAGATTTCATTGGAAATTTGATAATTTAATAAGTGTATAATTTAAAGTTTAGATTATAAAAGTTTGAAATTCCTTTCTTGATTTTTATGATTTCTTAACATAAAGTATCATATACATAATACATTATCTATTATTTTAAATAACTACTTATTTAAAATAATTATGATATTATATTTGAGCTTATTTGTTATTTAACTTCTTGAATTATTTTATAAACCATATAATTAGTTGTCCTTTTATGTCTAATAATAATTATAATTGCTCCTAGCTATCTAGAAATACATAATATTTTATTAGTTAACAATAGAAAATATACAATGGAAAATACACACATTAACATAGAGATTATACCATATAAAATTGAATTGGGAAAACCATGTGTGTGTGTGTGTGTGTGTGTGTGTGTGTGTGTGTGTGTGTTTGTGTGTGTGTGTGTGTGTGTGTGTGTATTCCAACATCCACAAACCATCAATCGAACCATGGAATAAACCACCATGCACCAAAGAAACACGAAAGACACAAAAACAAAAATAGACACGAAAACCCACCAAGAAATATTTTTTTGAGGCACCACCGCCAAACCTCCATGTAAGGGAGCTTTCACCCCCCTACAACGTCCATGTTGCATCCAACAAAATGTACAACGCATGGATATAGTACTACAAAGAATATACACATACCTAACAATTATGTCATATCCAAAAACCTTTTGTTGAGGCAATCGGGCCCACATATCGGCAAATATCACCACATCAAATGTGTAATTGTATAATCAGGACCTTGATAGAGTTATATCCCTCATTATTGTTGGTAGAGTCATATCTGAACATCAACAATCCCATCTATGCATCTTGGTCTACCAAGGTCACCACCATAAAAAAATGTTCCAACGCAACCTTGAATAAGAAAAGTATGTTATAATTGAGGGCAATTTTCTCATCATACTTGTATATTATTATTTTATATTTTTTGTATCATTGATTGCTTTGTATTTTATTTCATTAAACATAATAAAATAAAGTGTATGCAATTCTAATTTTTAGGAGGATTAGACATATCCAAGTATGTTGTTAAGTTTCTATTTCCTTCTCTAGCCATATATTACATGTTTCTTTTCCCTAATCCAAGTAGCTTTCCATTTGCATGACTATTTTTGTTGCATTCTTTTAAGAAACTAGTTAAGAGACTTGGCTTCATTATTAGATCAGTTAATAAACCCCATAACCTTTCATGTTTTCTCATCCACCATCTGTTAAAGGAGTTAATTGATTTTACATGTTTATTTTTGTTATTCTTTACATGATATCCATGAGTAATTGGGTTTTGTTATCTTTCCTTTCTCTTTCACTTCCTTGCAAATATATGATTAGGGTACATAGATTTGAAGAGAATACATTATTGTTTGTTCACATTATGTTGTTAGTTCATTTCTTAATCTACTTGTCATATTAAGACTTAATAGAACTTTAATATTTATTTACAAAACTACAACCCTATATCTCATATAATAAACTCTTAACCCTAACATGTGAGTAACTCTATTCTTTCCTCTATCTTTAGAGTTGTTGAGATTTTGGAAGGTTGTAGGTTAATACAAATTCTCTACTTGATAATTACTTGTGAATGTACTTGAGGTACTTATGTCTTCTCTTCTTTTAGTTAAGTTAATCTTTCATCAAGTCAATTATCAAAATTTAATACACAAAGGTTAGGCTCCTAGAGCCAGGGCAAAACCTCTCCCTCTTGGAGAGGAAAACCCACAAAGAATTGTTCTTATCGATCTTCAAATGACAAGTATCATGACCCAAACTTAGACCTTAGACCTGGATTTGATTTCAGAACTTTGATCTTCACCTTGTGTATGTTTGTATTTTAATTGCTTGAACTGTGGGAAGGTAAAACAAGGATTTACCTTCCTCACTATTACTCCCACTTATTCTTATGATCACTGTCTCTTATCCACACTTCTTTTCTTCTTTTTTCTATCTTCTGTACTTCTATTCTTCTTTTATATGTCCGCACTTAATTTTTTTGTAAGTTCCATACTATCTTTGTATATATATTTACGTTGTCTCTGTTGTGGTATCCGCACTATCTTAGTGTATATATATATACATACACTGTCTCAGATATGGTATCCGCACTATCTTATATGTATACAATGTCTCTGTTGTGGTATCCGCACTATATTAGTATATATATATGTTGTCTCTTCCGTGGTATCCGCACTATCTTAGTATATATATACTATGCCTCGGTTGTGGTATCCGCAAGTCCTTTTTGTGTTAGATCCATAAATACTTCCTGCAATGGTGGTACAGACTTATCCGCAATTTACAGAGGAATCCGCATTCAATTGTGTGTCTATTATCCACATTAACATAGGAATATATATATATATCTGTGTGTGTGTGTGTGTGTGTGTGTGTGTGTGATGACTTAGCTTTTAGGTCGACTTCAAAAACTTATAACAGATTCTTCTTTCAGCATTTGAGAGAGGCCGGTTTAAGGACATTTTCTTCCATAAACTTTTGAATGTAATACAAGGCTTTGACAAGATCTGGACTGAAGACATATTCCTTCATATATATACATGACACATAATTATATTCTATGCCTAGAAGACCCAAACCTAGTAGACATCAAGAAGAAGTCTATCTACATAAAAATCTTGCTCATGAAACCCATGAAGCAAGTACACCAAATATATTTTATTATCTTTGACTTCTTCTTTACATATATACATGATTACAGAGTCAACATGAAGACTGACTTAGTTACACTTTTGAACACTCCCTCTTAACTAGGGAGGTATTCATACATGTACATGGTTACTTTCAAACTGAAGAATCTCATAAGAAGAATCGGATTGGTAATCACATTTGTATAGCATCATATCAACCAGCATTGTCCTAGTGCAAGGCCTTGACTAACAGCCCCATCTCTCAACGAGACAATGGGCTACAATGCTGGCGAGACACGTGACTTATAGACGCCTTCATCATTGTCTCTCCAAGGTACATACTCCACCCTGGTGTTCCCAAAGTATGACCTTCTTGGACTATTATTCTCTTGGGTAGCTAGCCCTCAAAGAATATCGGTCCCCGACTACTCTTATCTTGAATTCCCTAACACATTCTCAAAGAGTATCAAATGCCAGATGATTACCCAATCCTCCATTCTGTCTTCCCAAGACCAGAATGATCTGTCTATCTCTCCCTCTCAACCAGGGAGGACCTATTCCACAAGGGAATGTACTCATTCCTATACAAGGAATGTACCTAAGCTCATTCTTAGGAATTACCAAGTTTCTTCCAAGTAAAAAACTTATCATTAGGCTCCCTCTTAACCAGGGACCTCCAGCAGCAATGATGAGACACCCAGCTGCTTATGAAGAATTCCTACCCTCGATGTCATGGATTTCGATATTGAGGAATCTCCAAAGTTTAGCTTCATAAGGCACAGATTATCCATCACTTTCATCCTGAGTCATGTCAGCTATCAGAAATTGATTCACCATACTTCTTTATCTGTTCCATTTTTACACCATGCTGCTTTCCTTCGAATCATCTCCAAGGATCATACATCCTTTCTCATGATTGGAAGCCTTGTAAAAATTCATCCAAATAAACATATACATATGAACTTTTAGAACAAAATTTACCTTAGTGATGATCTTTCACCATGACATCTTCTTGTAGGTATCGACATCCTTCATACAGATTGACACATCTCCTAATGATATGTTTTTTCAAGGGTATTCTTATTTACCAGACTTCTATCAGAGTCTACATATCCTCTGAGGAGATCTCCTAGTCACATATTCTTGGCTTTCGGATGATAACTGCCTCTTGACATGGTTGCATTTCATGATCTCTTCCTCTCTACACATTCTTTATTCCCAGGAACTTATAACCTCTCAAGTTTCTTGTTCATATACAACCACCTCATATTCCATGAGGACATATTATGTTGATTTCATATGTCCTTGAACTGAGAGATACTCCTCCATAGATCATACTTCTAAATACAGAAGCTCATTACTTGCAACCATATGACATGACTTTACAACATCCAATGTCAGCATATAAATATATACATACCTCATACCCTTTTTCCCTTGATTCGTCCTATAGAAATTTCTCAAGAATGAAGAGCTTCATTCCCTTGGCTTACGTCATCAATATGTCATCACATCTCAAAATTATGTCTCCATGATGACCCTTGATCTGATGAATTTTAATTTTAGTAGTGAGGTTTTCCAGAAGCTTTTTCACCTAGAGTTCCTTCCATGCTTTTATTGAGATGCTTCTACATGCTATCATAACTAAACAGAGATAACTTACAAAGGAATATGATCTCAACCATAATACATATCTCTTTATTCCTCCTTCTTATATATTTTAGTGTCAGGTTCTTCTCTTTCATACGTGACATGGCTTCTTCCTTTTTCTTCTTGCCATTTCCATATTTAGGACAATCTCTTTTATAATGTCCAAGCTCATCACATCCAAAGCATCGCACGTTTTCCATATTTCTTCTTTTATTCTGAGGGCCAAATTTTCCGAATCTTCCTTTCTTCCTGTATGAGGTTGCAAAGGCATGATTCTCTTCACTTGGTCCTATATCAGCTTTGGCCTTTAGTCCTGTTTCCTCTATTTTACATAGAGACCATAAATCATGGAATGGAGTGGCTTCTTTCTTCCCATATAGACTAGAAGTGAAGCTTCCCCATTCCTCTGGTAGGGCATTCAACACCACTGTTGTCATCTCAACGTTAGACATAACTTCTCCTAGTTCTTGTAGTTGCTCTCTTATTTCAGAAATCCTCATAAAGTATGGAGTGATTCCTGCTTCCCTTGATAATTTCATTTTGTATAGTTCTTGTATCAGAGAGATTGCTTCTCCAACAGTACTCACAGAGAATAGCTCCAAAAATTTCTCATATATTTGTTTTGCAGTCTTTAGCTTTGATACATAGGGAATGAGAGATTCTTTGATGGATTCTATGAGAATCCTTTGGGCTCTAATTTCTCCCTTCATGTACTTGGCATGGGCTGAAGTATCTTATTTTGGAGGTTGAACAGTAGATCCTTCGATATAGTCCATTACTTTGTCTTCAATTAAATTTAAGTCAGTTCTCTTCTTCCATGCGCTGAAATTTGGTGATCCAACCAGCTTATTGCTTTCTTTACAAAAAGGCATCTTGATAGATAGGGTCATGAATACTTACTTGAGTGGATTTCCTTGTAGCTTCCTTGATGGTGATTGAGAATGAAGTCAAGGGTTTCCTTTCTTCAATGTTATTATACTTGAACCCTTGATTATAATGACTATCTTTAGAAGTTGAGATTTCTTTCAAACAATGTTTTGAGTGCAAATCTTTGGATGCCAAAGATTAATGAGTTGATCTTTTCACATGAAATAGTTGGATAGTCTTCCTTGCAAACTGGTTTTTCTTTCCAACCCAAACTTTGGTCTTTGCTTCTTTGAGTGTCTTTGACAAGTAGCCCTTATGTTCAACACCTTAGCTCTGATACCATGTTGAGAATTTGTAAGGTTGTAGGTTAATGCAAATTCTCTACTTGATAATTACTTGTGAATGTACTTGAGGTACTTATGTCTTCTCTTATTTTAGTTAAGTTAATCTTTCATCAAGTCAATTATCAAAACACAAGACACAAAAGTTAGGCTCCTAGAGCCATGGAAAAACCTCTCCCTCTTGGAGAGGAAAACCCACAAAGAATTCTTCTTATCAATCTTCAAATGACAAGTACCATGACCCAGACTTAGACCTTAGACCTAGATTTTCTTTCAGAACTTCGATCTTCACCTTGTGTATGTTTGTATTTGAATTGCTTGAACTGTGGGAAGGTAAATCAAGAATTTACCTTCCTCACTATTACTCCCGCTTCTTCTTATGATCACTGTCTCTTATCCACGCTTCTGTTCTTCTTTTGTCTGTCTTTCACACTTCTGTTCTTCTTTTATATGTCCGTACTTAAGTCTGTTGTAAGTTCCATGCTATCTTTTTATATATATTTACATTGTCTCTAATGTGGTATCTGCACTATATATATATATATATATATATATATATATATATATATATATATATATATATATATATATATATATATATATATATATATATATATATACACTGTCTCAGCTGTGGTATCTGCACTATACGCTGTCTTTGTTGTGGTATCCACACTATCTTAGTATATAGATACACTATCTCTACTGTGGTATCCTCACTATCTTAGTATATATATACTCTGTCACTGTTGTGGTATGTGCAAGTCCTTTTTGTGTTAGATCTGTAAATACTTCCTGCAATGGTGGCTCAGACTTATCTGCAATTTACAGAGGAATCTGCATTCAATTGTGTGTCTATTATACGCATGAACATAAGAATATATATATGTAATGACTCAACTTTTAGGCCAACCGGTATGTAATCTTGTAGGCCAACTTCAAAAACTATAACAACTTCTTCTTTCAGCATTTGAGAGGTCGGTTTGAGGACATTTTCTTCCATAAATTTTTGGATGTAATACAAGGCTTTGACAAGATCTGGAGCATACACTGAAGACATATTCCTTCATATATATACATGACACATAATTATATTCTATGCCTAGAAGACCCAAACCTAGTAGACATCAATAAGAAGTCTATCTACATAAAAATCTTGCTCATGAAACCCATGAAGCAAGTACACCAAATATATTTTATTATCTTTAACTTCTTCTTTACATATATACATGATTACATAGTCAACATGAAGACCAACCTAGTTACACTTTTCAACAATAGTAACATGATATCTTAGTAAATTATGTTGCAATATCTAAATTATACAACATTTTTTCACATTAATTAATAAAAAAAAAATTACACAAATAAAATCATTAACACACATTATGTAAAAATAAAAAATAAAATTATTAACACACCTGATACCATAATTAAAGAAAAGACCGAAAACCTTAAAAATTAATGACCCAAAACTCATTCACATACTGTAATATGGAGGTTAATGCATTCTTTGATTCACATACTGTAATATGGAGGTTAATGCATTCTTTGATCCGATTAGATGTATGTGGAGGTTAATATATTCTTTGATGTGAGTAGATTTCCATGAAGTATAGAATAAAAACGAAATGTAAACATTCATGGGAATAAAGGGTGGGTAAACTATTCTCAATGTGACCCATGCTTAATCTATTCCATAAGATGGATTCATTCCCTTATCAACTAAAAATAATAATAATTCTAAAAGTGTTATTGTAGGTTATTTCAGTTGATGAGAATATGTCTCAATGGTATTTAGTTCTCGATTGGACTTGATGAGAATGCGTGTCGAGGTGATGACTCTACACATAGGAATGTACCTTGGGGGAACAAACTTGCCTTGCAATCGAAGTACAGAATTAAACTTGATAAACTGACCAAACATGATTAGAGATACACATGATGCTGATTAAAAAATTTGACACGACATTTTCATCATAAGTTTTCACTTAAATTTAAATTTACTGTCTTTTGAAATTCCCAAAAGGAGCATTCCAAATAGTCCAAAGGATGCTCTGAAAATACCCATCCCCAAACTCCCAACAAAGCGATACATTACAACCACAAGTTTTGAATCATATTCCCTTTGTATATTATGATTATATAGGCATTCACTGACATTGCAGTGGGGTTGAATTTATAAACACATTACCCATCTCTGTTGCTCTCTGAATATATTTAAGCCATGGCAGGAGACCTTGTGTCAAAGGTATTGTCATATATAACATTTTCCCATAATACGCAAGCAAGGCTGACTGGAAATTCCCCTGATCACAGAGAGCACGCCCTGCTAAGCCATGTCTTGCAAACTGCAGAGAAGGGAAATGCAGAGTCTGTGCTGAAAGCCATTGTCAATTTTAATAGCCATACCTGGCTGCCAATTTTAGGGGAGGAGAAGGGTTCTATTCTGGATGCTGCAGTGAAACAATTCAATCCCAAAGTGGCCTTAGAGCTCGGAACTTATTGTGGGTATTCTGCCATTAGAATTGCTTCAAAGATGAGAATGCGAGGCAGCAGACTGGTTTCAATAGAAATGAACTCAGATAACTGTGCAATTGCCAGAGCAATAATAGAGCACGCAGGTGAACTTTTCTGCAATTATAATATAACCCAACTATTTTGTTATCTCAGTGTCTTAAAACATAATATCAGATATGGGTATTGTCCTTTGTATTGAAAATATTTTATGTCTTCTTCCTTGGTTAGCAGTGTAGTCCTCTGAAGGATTGTTATCTCATAATCTTATCAGAGAATGGATATAGCTATTTGTATTAAACAAAAACTGTTTCTCCCTCTGTTTGACTAGCAGTGTAATTCTCTGAAGTGTTTCTTGCTGTCTGATTTGCAGTGTAGTGCACTGAAGCCTTAGGGCACTGTCAATGAAAATTGTTTTTTCGGACTTCTTCTTCTTCTTTGTTTTTTAAAAAAAAACCCAACTAATGTGATAGCTTTTTCCTTCATTCCCCATTAAATTGGTCAATTATTTTGATATATTATTTTGGAATTCAGAATTAATATACAAATGCTGAAAATTTTAATGGTTTATTAAGTTAATCCCCACAAACATATATATAATCGTTTTTA
Source organism: Pinus albicaulis (assembly GCA_034641835.2). Classification (NCBI taxonomy): domain Eukaryota; kingdom Viridiplantae; phylum Streptophyta; class Pinopsida; order Pinales; family Pinaceae; genus Pinus; species Pinus albicaulis. Next base: position 1,041,164,052 of record CM076581.1, read on the forward strand.
TTACATATTTTATTTAGTACTTTAAATCACAAATAATCTGTCCAGTGAATCTTCAAATTCACATCTCCCTATCTTCATTTATATATAGATATAGATATTATTTTGTTTTAATTTGGATTTTCTAAAATAAAATCAAAACATATTATCCGGTCTCTATAGCCCTTTTTGCAGAAGCTGAGGCAGCTTGATATTATTTTTTAAATAATTTTTTTCCATAAGTCAGAGTTAAAGACTGTTTTCATTCCTTCATTTGTCCATAAATATAGTGCTATTCTCTACGATGTGGAAGAGAATCCAATGCTCAACATATGGACAGATGCATTAAGCTATCTTTCCTCCAACCCCAACAGGAGGCTTCCTACATGTTATTAGTTCATATCTTTTTAATGATAAAAGCTATGTTGTAGCTGAATACTTATTTTTCAATGAAAATTTTTTTGAATACTTATTTTTCAATGAAAAATTCTTAGCTTTTACAACTAGATTGAAGCACAGGTTGGAAGAATATTTAGTATGAAATTGTTTTTAAGTGTGTTTAGAACGAAGATCTGGTATGTGCTTTTTTCCATATGAAAGTTCATTCATCACCTAAATGTCAATACACCATATCAACTTGCAATTTTTATATTTTTGTGAGAATGAATCAGACTTAAACATTGTTTTCATTCTTTTATTTTTGTGAGAATGAATCAGACTTAAACATTGTTTTCATTCTTTTATTGTCCATAAACATAGTGGCAATCCTTCTGATGTGAAAGAAAATCCTATTACAACACAGATCAAAATGTTGAATACTTATTTCTTCAATGAAAATTCTCTACTGCAACTAGATTGAAGTTTTGAACCACTTTAGAAGAAATCTTTAGTATCAAATTGCTTTTAAAAATGTTCAGAATGAAGCTATGGTTCTGATGAAAATTCATTCAGTATCTAGAGTCTTTGTTAAATTCCATTACACCATACCAACATTTATTTCTTATATGTTCATGAGAATGAAAGTAAACACAGAACTATGGTGCTGTGTTATTGTGGGATTTGTTAAAAAACCGGGGTTGCAGTGACAGTCCAAAGGATTTGACCCTATACCTGGTAAGATTCTGCTTAATTACCCATTTCCCATCCAAGGGAAAAAAATAAAAAATCCAGTCAACCACATTTTAATGCATATTCTCATGGAAAGTTATAAGCAAACAACTGTTATCAAAAACTCTGAATTGAGAATGCACTAAAGCTTCTTAAAAGAATTTGTTGAGTGATATTCTTAATCTTGATGATAGATATGGGTAATATTGAAATTTTAATAAATCCGTGTATTGTATTTTCAAGGCTTTTGAAATTTTGTAAGTTTTGTTTTGATGATGAATCATACTGGTCGGTTCGAACCACGTGGCAAAATATACTTAGATATAATTATCACAGAAAAAATTTATATACAATTTCATAGTACTCCTAATTTTGATATATTCAAATATACCATAGTATGTTTCCATGAGTTGGCTTCTAATAAGACTTTATGTTGATCTGTCATAATCAGGATTGTCCTCAAAGGTGACAGTGTTGAAAGGAACATTGAATGAATTGATTGGTGAAATAGAGAGTGACATGAATATCCTACACTTTGATTTCATATTTATGGATCACTTCAAGAACTGCTATCTGCCAGATTTTCTGTTGCTCAAGGAGAGACACATGCTTAGCAAAGGAACAGGCATTGTTGCAGACAGCGTCGGATTTGCCGAGGCCCTGGATTACTTGAAATATGTGAAAGAACATCCCGGAGAATTGAAGACTGAAGAACGCAAATCAGATGTGAAGTTCTTGAATTGGTTGCAATGCAAACTGACAGTGTCCACTTATCAGATTGAGGAAGATGTCATTGGTCAGTTAATTGATTTGGTTGGATGAATAGGGCAAATTCTTAGCCTCCTTTCATCAAATGCCTCATAACACATTATTTTGTGATTGAAGTGGTAATGATGACCAAGTACTACACTAAACATATATTTAAAGACCAGGGTTACATGTTTTCATTACCTGCCATGGGTGTGCCATTGTTAAATATTTAAAGACCAGGGTTACATGCTTTCATTACCTGCCATGGGTGTGTCATTGTGTTTTTAACAAGGGAAAAAAATTTATATAGTATGAAATGATTATGAGTGAGTGCTGTTGTTTCTGTTTTCGATTATGTCTTTATTTTCTTTTAATTAAACCAAAAAAATTATAAATATTAATAGTAGTTTAATTTTAAGGTTATGGGTAAGTTAGATATTAAATTAGTGTAGCATTTTTTAAGTAAAACTTTCCTGTAAGAGTAAGATAAAAGAACCTATAACTCTTTTTAGGCAAAAAATTATTTTTATTCATTAAATCTACTCCAATAATCTAATAATATATATTTTAATTTAAAAAAATTATAATAAAAACAAATCAATTTATAATATTTTATTAAAAATTATTAAGTAATTATATTTAATTTATTAATAATTAAATATTATATTACCTAGAGATATTATTTATTTATAATTATCTTTTTCTAATAATCTATTTCATTGAAATATAGTAAAAAATAGTTAAAACATCTAGATTTTATAATTGGTAGAAAATTATTAAAAAAATAAAAAAAAAAATAAAACTTTTTAAAATTATTAGAATCAATAATTCATCATCAAACAAATTTTCAAAACTTACATCTATTGATTAAAAAATTTCACAAAAATATCTTCAAAAATGCAAAGCTATTACATCTTCTCCATAGTGAGATCCTTACTACTAAGGTGAAACCAAACTGTTCTATATAGACATTACAAAGTATTACAAAAATCGAAATATAATAAAGACTTAATACCCATTAAATGACTTTTAATTTGAGAAATGAGTGATCTTATTAAGAATCATTTATTTGAGAAATGAGTGATCCATGTTCTACTCTTTGGATGGAATGTGTAGGGTTGTCTATAGCTTGGTAGGTGTTTATTCCATTGAGGGGATTATGATGTGAATTGATTTTTTTATTGATTGAAAAAAGTTATTTATAAATGAAAATGTAAAAAAAAAATGAAGATAATAAATCACAATAGATAATTTAAAATTGATGTATTTGGAATTATTAATTTTTGGTTCAAAACTCATTGATTCTAAATTTTAAAAATTATTTTGAAAAATAACTATGAATCACAGAAATTTACATTTTCAAATGTTAAAAATTTATTTCTTAATTTATTATAAAATTAACTTAAGTTTTTTATTTTTTTTTATTTTTTTTTTTTTTAAATTTAAAAGTATATTTATTAATGTATAAGTGTCTATAACTTTGTTGATATTTATTTGATTATTTTTTATTTTTAAATTTAAAATTATATTTATTAGTGTATAAGTGTCCATAGCTTTGTTAATATTTATTTGGCTGAAAGGAATATGATATGGATTAATTTTTTTTTATGAATTGAAAATGTTAAAAATTGGTTTTTTAATTAATTATAAAATTAACTTTTTATAATTATTATTATTTAATTTTAAATTATATTTATTAATGTGTAAGTAATTTGGGTCGAAATTGCTTTAACTAAATGTCTTTGTTTCAAGTTGCTCATGATATGTGAAACCTCTGTGAACACTTCGTCGGACAAGAAACATAAAACAAATATAAAAAAGACTCCTCAACACAATTTCTCCATAAACTACTTTTATATATATATATATTTATTTATTTATGCGTTGGCCTATTGCAAATTTACGTTTATTTCTTATTAATGTTTATTTACTCCTTTACATTCAAAGGGTGTACCTTAAATCACTTTTAACCTATCGTAATTCAACACTTACCGTAATTCAACACTTATTATTATTCAGGTTTGTTTATTCCTTCTCATCTATCACGTTTATTTCTTATTAATGTTTATTTACTCCTTTACATGTGAAAGTGTACACCTTAAATCACTTTTAACCTATCGTAATTCAACATTTATTTATTATTCAGGTTTGTTTATTCCTTCTCATCTATCGAGGTCTACCCATACTTGTTTTCCATTCAATTCTCAAAATTTTAAAGGTAAAATTCGCTTAAATAAAATAATCTTAAAAGATGAGGGTTTTAAGAATTTAGATGGCTTAAACTTTTTAAAATGTTTCGTAAGTGGTAATATCTATTAAAATAATAAATGCAATATTTATATTAATAATGCATTTATTATTTTAATAATTACTCTTATGTTTATTTTATTTTTTTATAATGAAAAATAAAGGTTTGTATTAAAAATTAAATAAATTAAATAATTATAATAAATTTGTGTTTTTGTGACGTACATCAACACATAATAAAAAAAACATTTATTAAAACTTACCGAAGGTAGATTTTTAACTTATACCATCATCAATTTTCTAAGTATGATAATCCGCTATATACAATATAGTTCTCTACAACCATATTATAAAATAAACTTGATTTATATACATAATCCTACCTACGAAGTCAAAAAGAGTAGGCATACAAAGTGAGACTTTAAAACATTACACTATGCGAATAGTCCACAATGTAATCCTCGCTCGACACCTTGGTAGTTCTTTCCACCGGCTTACATTTATTGTAGGTGTAAGGCTTCTCGATTATGGTGGAGCTCTTAACTCATTTTACCAATGTGGCAACGTTAGTTGGGTGGCATGAATGCAATTCGTACTGGGTAATAACTATGCTGCTATCTATGAAATCTTCCACTAGATCTAACAGAGTTCCCAAGTAATTCTTTACATCTCCACCGTAGACTTCTTTTAGATCGACGGCTGGAAAATTTGGGCGGGAGGGGCTTTGTGATGCCCGCCAAACCCTAACATCTCGGCATTATTACTCGGCTCTGTCAATTTTGATCTCATTTCGTCTGTGAGGCTTGAGCTTTGCTCCGATTGGAAATGACAGCATTGTCTCTGTCACTGTTACCACCGAATGTCTACCCTGCTTTGATACTTCTCGACGCTACAATGGAAAACATAGTATTACCGGCGTTGCCCATAGAGAAGGGTTATTCCCGTTTTATTTTCGACCAGTTCATGGGTTGACACCGATGTATCCAACACGCTCCGACTCCTCAGTCACATAGGTATTGAAACCCTCTTTTCTCTTGGGCAAAGAATCTCTTGTTTTTGTCATTTCTACAGTTTTATATAGAGTTATAAAATTGGTCTAACCTTCAATTTTCTCTGACCGTGATTATTAGCGTTTTTCAATATGACGGAGGGATTTTCTTGGGTGCGGTTCTTCGTTTCAGGTATAAGCACTACTACAGTTCACTTTTCCGAGCATTGACATTTCCTTTTTACCATAGAAAACATTCTTTTAGCTTTGCGCCTCATAGAAGCTTCCTTACAGTGTTTATCTTTTCGCAGAAAGCATGAACTCAGGTTGGCCACCCTAAACCCTTATTCTGCTTACAAAAAGGCGTTCAAGGTTCTACTACAGCGCATTGGTTCATTCAAGAATTTAACTTACAAATCCTCTTCTAAGTACTTATGAAGCTATGGCTTGTTCAATCTCTGGTGGCACATTGACTCTTCTCAGAGCGAAAAATCTTCTTTTAATCCTTCTTGGATCTGCTTGAAGTTTTAATACATGTAGAGTGAAATGTAATATTAATAGGGTTTATTCCCTTACCTGGTTAAACTCTCGTACTAGCAGTTGCTTATTTTGTAATGACAGTATTTTTTAAGAGATTGGACTCTGATGAGCAATCTCAGGCAGATAGTAGTCCTCCCTGTATTATTCTTTTTTTTAAAATTAAATTCTCAGTATTTTTACTCATCATGAGTCTTTGAAAGATTTCTTGTATATTTATATATATAGAATTGGTTTTAGTTCAACTGTACACCAATTTCATTTTCGGTATATTCCTTAGTTTAACGATATGTTTTTCATAAAGATTCCCGAATTATATTTTCACTGTTTACTCTTTAATGCACAGATTTTTCTACATATTAATGGCTACAGATTATTCTGTTCAGTTTATCCATATAAAAAGGCTCTTTAATTCTCATTTGGCGGTGACCAGACCACCCAATTTTGTCTGTGTATAGATTAGGAGAGTACTTGAGAAACGACTGGTTCTAGGGTTGGGTTTTTACCCCAAACCCTCAACTGATAGTTACTCAGTTCCTACTCTCGTTTTAATCTTTAATATGGAATTACTGTTCTCTGATAAATAAACGAATAATGAAAGAAAGATGCATTTCCCAGATTCCTAAATAAAAATTCATTCTTTAATCGTTGTATACAGTTACATTACTTTATGGAGCTTGAAAAGTTAAAGTACCTGCAGTTTTCTTTTATAACCCTTAAGCCCAAAGAATTTAAGTTGCAAAACTAACCATCCTTTTTGTATATGAAAACTCTCAAATTTAATCACAAAAAAGGATATTTTATATAATTATTGATGGAACTCTTTTAGTGTTTTTAACAGGATATCATAAGTAACTTTCTCATACAGGTATCAGCAAAATAATTGGTACAAATCAACCTTAGCTTTTCACTATTTATAAGCTGCAAACAAAATGTTTCCGAGATTGTTTTTCTCTAATTATGTGATAGAAAGAAAGACTGTAATTAAATCTCTAAAGAATTGCATTGACTACAAGAGTACTTAATTGTGTTTAAGTTTAATTTAGCTATGGTCCTCCCAACCATCAAGTGAGGCAATTACGTCCTCCTTGCACTCGTGCTCCAAATTGAACGGTACGGGTTAACAGTGGATTTTATTTCTGCTGTGACCTCAGGACATCCAGTCCAATCAGTACCAGAAAATTTTGGAAATCTCTGACTGTGATTCCACTGGTTAATTTCCAGCTCAAGAATCCCTCACTTTTTCCTTCATCCATCAACAGAACCCCTACTCCTCACCAGGATCAATTCTTTATCCTGAAATGAGCAGGTAATTGTTTCCAACTGTTCCCAACCTCTTTTCAGTTCTTGGAAACATTTACCATCAATTTTTTTTTTACTTTTCTTATCCAATTATTTTATAACAACTCTATCATTAAAATTGATAATATTAATTGACTTAGTTTTATTTTATTAACAAATAATAAAATTCACTTAACTAGTTAACCAACTAGTTAGCAGTAAATGTAGCTATCACAACCTTCCCCCCTGGAAGTAACACCATCCTCGGTGTTTCACTCTACCTCAGAAAACAGTTTTGGGTAGGCTTCGTGCATAGATTTTTCATCCTCCCAAGTAGCCTCATCTGGGCCAAAGTGCTTCCATTGCACTTTATCCTGGGTGATGACTCGTTTGCGGAGCATGATTTCCCTTCGATCAAGTATGTGTTGCAGCTCGACCAGGAACTTGCTATCCGGCTCTACCTGCAACAATAAAATTTCTTGTCAATTTATCACAAAGAAAAAATCATATTACAAGTTAGGATTTGTATTTTTATCCTACCTCTATATGCTGCCAATGAATTACGTGTTTTGAATCGTGTACGTAACGTTTCAATAGGGACACATGAAATATTTTATGTACTCGAATGTGACTGGGTAAGGCCAGCCTGTAGGCCACAGGTCCTATCCTTTCCAGAATTTGGAAAGGTCCACAGAACCTAGGACCCAATTTGGCACAAGAGGTCCACCGCAAGGTACTTCTCTTGGGTTTAATCCTTACGTACACATGGTCTCCCACTTCGAACTCCCGATAAGACCTCTTTTTATCTATATAGATCTTTTGTCGATCTTATGCAGCCTTCAAATTTTGTTTGAATTTCTTAACTTCTGATTCCATTTCAGCAAGCATCTCGGGTCCCAACATTAGTTTTGTCTCGGGGCTGCTCCAATTTATGGGTGTGTGACATTGCCTCCCATATAAGGCCTCAAAAAGACTCATATTTAGGGACTCCTGGTAACCGTTGTTGTAAGCAAATTCCACCAGATGTAGATATTCCTCCCACTTGTTTGGTTGCTGCATCACATACATGCGTAGCATATCTTTCAAGACTTGGTTTACTCACTCTGTTTGACCATCTGTCTGGGGATGATAAGCTGTACTAAAGTTTATATGAGTCCCCAATCCAGTATAAAGTCTTCCAGAATGCAAAAGTAAACTTAACGTCCTGATCTGAAATAACTGCCTTTGGGATTCCATGTAGCCTAAAAATTCTCTTCATGAAGATGTCAGCGATTTGTACAATCTTGTAAGTAGACTGTACATGTATAAAATGTGCAGATTTACTCAATCTATCCACCACCACCATGATGGAGTCATTTTGTCTCTTTGTTCGGGGTAAGCCCGTAATGAAGTCCAGAGATATGACCTCCCACTTCCATTCAGGTATTGGTATGGGCTGCAACAACCCTGCGGGATGTTGATGCTCCACCTTCACCTGTTGACATTACAAACATTTACTTAAATATTCAGCAACGTTTTTACGCATACCAGGCCAAAATTATACCTTTCTTATCGCAGTCAGCATTTTTTGATAACCTGGATGACCTGCATAACTACTGCTATGGTACTCATCCATTATCAACTCTTTCAAAGCCCTGCGATTAGGCACATATATTTTCCCTCTGAAAGTTAGCATATGTTCTTCATTTATTCCATACTCAAATGTACTTCCTTGCTTTCTGTTTTCCTCCATTTGTTTCCATAAAAATTGGTATTTTGAATCTTTTTGTGATTCTTCCCTCACCTGATCCAAAAATTTATTTTCCAACTGATTATAATACAGTTCATATATACCATGTAATTTTCTGCTTAAGGCATCAGCCACCCAGTTTTCTTTTCCCTTCACGTGCTGAATATCCATATCAAACTCGCTTAAGAAAGCATTCCATCTTACCTGTCTTGAGTTCAATTCTTCTTGCTTGAAGTAACTAGTCAGGCTGCGATGATCTGTTTTTAACACAAACTTCTAGCCCAGCAAGTAGTGTCTCCATACCCGGAGCGCATGTACTACTGTTGTTAACTCCAGATCGTACGCTGAATACCTTTGTTCATGATCCTTCAATTTTCTTGATTTATACGCCACCACTTTGCCTTCTTGAGATACTATTATCACTCAGGTTTTCCTTGAAGTTGTGGAAAAGGAAAGTATACCCGAGGTAACCACAAACCAGCTTGTGAGATCTGGGTCAGCCAATCTATGATCCGGAGGAAGGAGCTCTCTATTTATGATTTATCTTTGTTCTTAGAAAGGTTTTAGGCTAGTTATAGATCTAGAGTTTGTTGAAAAATGGTGGAATCCACAAATGAGGCAAGGTTGAGGTTGCTGAGTCCATTGGGCTGTAAGGTGAAGGATGGCTTTCTTGGTTCCTTCTACACACAAGATGGCTTCTGAGGGCAAGATAGCTAAATGAGAGAACAATCCTTAAAATTTAAAGTGGATGGGATGATTTTGAAGGGATGAAAGCGACTAAGGGCTCTTTCACCATGTTCAAAAGAAAGAAATGAGATGATTACAAACAAAGAGCAATGAAGAATTCTTTATTATAGTAATCAAGAATGTTTAAATTAGCAAAGCAAGAGCATTTAAGAATTCGTGCTTATAGCCAATTTAGAGGAAAACATTAAGAACAATCACATCTAAAATCAGAGTACAATTAAGTAAATTCTGATTCAATCCTCTATGTAAACTATTCAGAAATGGACACAATGATATATTAAACAGATATAGAACTTAAGACATAGGATAAAAAAACTTATTGAACTGCAGTCCGACACATGAATCCTGCAAAAAGTCCTGAGCTTCAAATTGTCATCCAGTAAGCCACAAATAAAATTCTCCAAAATTCTTTTATTCCGAAAATTTCAATGTTACAGCAAAGTAATAGCATCCACCCCAAATGCTTCCAAGAGTGGAGTATTTATACAAATTCTAAACTAAAATATCTTGAAAAAATATCAAAATTGGTTCACAAATCTCTCCAACTATTTTACATAAATAGAACTAAAGTAAAGGAAACTCAAAATAATGCATCTATTTGGCACTATTTTTGATGGATAGGTGATGACAAAGAGGATAATTCAAATTTGATCCAACTCTTAGTTGATGATGAGGCATCCAAGTCACTAACTGCTTCCTTTTTTTGTGCATTCTTCTCCAACAATTCTGCAAACTTGGGGTCCAATGATACCTTTTTATTTCTCAATCCGTAATATATATGTAAAACGTGAAAGAGGTTATTGTGGATAAATATGTTGGTGAGATAAACCTCTTTCACTTTCCTAAAATTCCTCTCCAGCTGTGCACAATAGGCTCTGCAAAAAATATGTGTAAAACAGAGTTTTACAGAGTCTGAAAAATAGCCTCTAAAGATGTGCAAGTATCTCTCATTCTGAACTCAATGTGCAAAAAATGAGATAGGTGTTTGTAGAAGGGTATCTCAGGAACAAAAACCTCCTTTATTTTTGTAAAATGTATTTCTTATTGGCCACAATAATCTCTGCAAAATGATGACTTAACAGGAATTTTTCTGCAAAAAGTGCTTTCCAACATTGTTTAATATTTCCAAAACCATAATGGTTGTTTGAAAAGTGAGAGAGGTTTTTGTAGATGGCACTCTTAAGAACATAAACCTCCTTCAGTTGTTCAAAATGCATCTTGGATTGATCACAATAGTTTCTGCAAAACTATGACTAAAATATGCAATTTCTGCAAAAATGTTCCTTCTTGTTATGTTTTTTCATCTCTTTACTTTCTTGCTCTTTTGACTATTTTACTTTCACTTTAGACAAACCTCACTATTGGTGAAATTATTCTCATCTCTTTTTACCATTTTACTACCTTATGTATTTACTTTTACTGTTTACCTTTGACTGCTCTGTAACTTCATTTTAACTTTCACCCTGACTTTTCCCTGATACACTTTAACCACTGATACTCTTTAACTGTTAAAGGAAGATAATCTAAATCTCAGTGAGGGACATCCAAAGGTGTGACATTCAGAGCCACGGGAATCTCCATTCCTAGTTCTTGTGGATTCAGAAATGGAAATTTCAATTTTCAATGAAAAAATGGGCACAAAACAGGTTTGGGAATGTAATTGTGGTTTCGGGATTTGAGGAGTAGACTAATCAATCAATTCTGAACCTGTTTCAACGAAAGAAAAATGAAAACCAAGTTTTTACAGATTTCAGAGGGAGTTTCTAGTGTAAATACCTATTTTCTGAAGGAAAACCGTGTTTAACAGGTACTGATGGATGACGGATGGACACTTGAATACTGGAATGATGGGGGTCTTCAGTAAATTCTGTTAATGGCAGTTTAACAATCGATTTTCAAATTTTCAGTGTGGAGGGTGCAATCGCTTTCAACAGACAGAATGATAGAAAATACGTGGAATCTTGTTTTATTTGTAAAGTCAACGGGAATTTTTTATTGTTTTCGAAAATGACGTCATCAGTGTATGGGAGGACACGTCATTGGGGTCGGGCGGTAAGCGGTAAATTCCGCACCGCTTTCGGGAGTTGGCGGTATTTTGTGGAATGGGAGCGATTCCATTCAGAGATCAACACGTGGCGGGTGCACTATTTCGAAACCACCGTGATCCCGCGTGCTAACGATCAGACGATGGATGGCTAGCAGAATTACAGCGGGTCGTTGATCCGGGAATGGGCGATCAGACAGGTGATATGACGATAAGATGGTGGGGGATTTAACACGCGAGGCCAAAGTAATTAATGTTAATTTAACTATTCTGGGTGGCATCTTATTGGCTGAGGGATTGGTTATTAATTAATCCAGGTGATTAATTAATCCCATGGTTTAATGAGAGCTGGGGTTGCGGCGGGCTTTGGTTTTATTTGTTTTTTCTGTTTAAAACATAAAACATATGTTTAAAACCTTTTCAAGATTTTTATTATATGGTAATAAATTAATGTAATTTATTATCCATAGGGGCAGGGATAGATTATAAAGATATATTTCTAACCAAAGGGCATTATAATGAGGGTTTTTATTTCATATATATGGAATTAAATACTTTGGCTAGAAATGTATAATAAGAGGGTTTTGGGGATATTGTATAGGAGGAGTTATACATATAAGGAAAGGTGATTTGTATAAGGATTTAATATGTAAAGTTAAATGTTAATATGACAAAGGGACAATGGAAACTCAAAATACTTTACACAACTAGGAAAGTGGAGATTTCTGAAGTAAATTGTATCCTTTCAATTTCAACACTTAGATTCAGAACAGTAAGTAATTTTGAGGGGATTTTATGAAATATTACATGATTTTCCTAAGTAAAATGGGATTTTACTTAGGAAAAGATTAAAAGTGAATGAGTGCAATGATGGATAACTTCAAGTACTAGGGGCCTTTCAATTATTAGGCCGAGGGTCCGGTCCCTCCAAAAGTCAAGGAAATGCCTTGAGTCCCTTTAATCTTCAAACTCCTTAGCACTTTGGGGAAATTAGTAAAAATCTTAGGGAGAAAGTGATGTGGGAAGTTAATGATTTTGACTTTGCTTTTTGTGAATTTTCCAATGTATTTTTTGCTTCAGTACTTGTGATGAAAGTAAAGGATTAAACACATTTAGCAGCATCATTCATCACATGAAACTTTGCAACACCATCTACCTACCCTATCTACTTTACACTACCATTTTCTCTTCTTTATTAGGGTGCACTGAGACTGGCAAACCCTTATCAATCTTCTTTTCTTTTACATGGCAAATCTATCTAATTCTACACTTATTGCATCCAAGGGCTTAGATTAAACTGGTGAGCACCTTTTATTAACTCTACCTATCTACTTATCTGCCAAGATTAAACTTTTTGGTCAGATATTTATTCACTATTCTACAACATGAAATTGAAACATGAATGAGTCAAGTTTAAACAGTTTGACTCTTCATAAATTGTTGCAAAAGTTTGACAAGCTGCACATAATTGCTTTATTACAAAAATGAAATAGTAGTGGCATTTGGATTTGCACACTTTCCTTGGTCTATTTTTTGCTTGGGGTTCATTTCTTTCATTTTCTTGACCAATTTATTTTTCTTACCCTTTGATTTTTCTTTTAGGGTATACCCTCTTTACATTTTTAAAATTTTTTGATTTTTTGGTTTTTCAAGAATATGGAACACCTTTGCTCAAGAAAAAGGTTTGAACATATTCCATAGTTCAATCAAGACAATCATGAAAAATGACACCTATTGGTATAGGAGTCTAACAGATACCACGGCTCCCACACCTTCTTTACTTGCGTATATACATACTTCAAATTCTTTGTTTGGGTCAGCTACCCTTAACACAGGTGCAGTAGTCAAAAGCTATTTCAGCTTTTCAAAACTGTTTTGAGATTCAACAGTCCACTTAAAAACTTTTCGTTTCCTCTGTAAGGAAGTAATAGGAAAGGCAATTCTAGAAAATCCTTCAATAAATCTTTGGTAGTACCCAGCTAACCCCATAAAGGACCTAATGTCCGCCACATTTTGGGGCACTCGCCATTTCATGATTTTCTTGATATTTTTTGGATCAACATCGATTCCCTCTATTGAAATAACATGGCCTAAATACTAGATTTCTGTTTTGAAGAAATCACATTTGCTGAACTTAGCGTACAACTAGTGTTTTCTTAGCACTTCTAGCACAATCCTCAGGTGTTCTTTATGCTCTTCCATGTTTTTAGAATAGATCAAAATATCATCTATAAATATAAGTACAAAATTATCCAGGAAAGGATGGAAGATTCCATGCATTAACCTCATAAAGGTTGTTGGTGAATTTGTTAACCCAAAGGGTAGCACCAAAAATTCATAGTTTCCATACCTGGTATGGAATGTTGTTTTGCAGATTTCCTCATCCTTGATTCAAATCTGTTGATATCCAGATCTTAAATCTATCTTGGAAAACATCGTGGCCCCCTTCACTTGATCAAACAGATCATCTATCCTTGGTAGAGGGTATTTGTTCTTAACAGTTAACTTGTTGAGCTGCCTATAATCCATGCACATTCGCATGGTCTCGTCCTTCTTCTTTACGAACAATACTGGTGCTCCTCATGGGGACACACTTGGATGTATGTGCCCCTTGTCCAACAGTTCTTGTAACTGCATTTTCAGCTCAGTTAGTTCTGGAACACTCATTCTATAAGGAGCTCTTGATACTAGGGAAGATCATGGCATTAAATCTATGGTGAAGTCTATGTCCCTCCTTGGTGGTAATCCAGGAATATTTTCTGGAAAGACATCCAGGAATTCTTGCACCACAGGTATATTTTCCATCATAGGCGACTTTTCCTTGGAATCTGCATACCCCACTTGGATAGCATATAATTGGGATCCCTTCCTTATACATTTATTCATCTGGGATGTTTTAATTGGGCGTAACTATAATGATTTCTTAATTCCTTGAATCTATTTACGTGCTCCATCATGCATTCTGTAATAAATAATCATTTCCTTCCAGTCCACTAAGGTCCAATGCTTTTCTAGCCAGTCCATGCCCAACAAAACATCATAGGATCCTAATGGCAGAATGTTCAGGTCTACTTGTAACTATTGTTTTGCAATTTCTAAAGTACAGTTTGGAATTTTTGCAGTTACCTTTCGTTTTGGTCTAGTGGCTAGCTGTACCAGCCATGAAATTTTAAATTTTTTTCTTTCAAATTACACAATTCCACTATTTTGGGATTAACATAACTCAGACTTGCACTTGGGTCTACCAAAATAGAAATAGATTGGGTTAGTATTTTACCTTCCAGCTCAATCATTGTTGGTTGATAATCCACATGTCGGTCCTCCAACGCCACATTGATACGGGCAATGTTTCTTGCCACATCACCTACTGTAGAAGCTTCCTGTAGGTTTGCAACTGCATCACTTTTTTCTTGTTACGGACAACTTTTGTAGTAGTGTGCTTCACCACACCCCCAAAAATATAAAGGTGGCTTGGTCACCTGCCCTTGCTCAGGTTTACTGGATGCTTCTGTAGGATTTTCCTCTGCTGGCCATCTAGTTCTTTGGTGATTCCTACCAAATTGTTTGCTGGCAGAATTGCGTGCAGAATTATTAAAATTATTGTTTTTGATGCCTCTGAAACTCGAGCTATTAATATGTCCTTTCTTCGGCGGCCAATTATTGCCAATCTCCCCTTTAGCCTTAGACTTCTGATAGAACATTCATGCATTATGAATGGCTTCATCCGTGGTTTGGGGGTTTACAAGTTCTATTCGCTCCTTCATATGTGTTGGTAGGTTGCTCAGAAATCTCCGCACCTTAGCCTTTTCCTCTCAAAGATAGTGAACATATCGTAACAGGGAAGTGAATTTGGTGATATATTCGTCCATGGTCATCTGTCCCAGTCTTAAATCATGAAATTCCTTATCTTTTTCATTATAGAACTGTTATTTTAGATACTTGTCCTTAAAGTACTGCTGGAATCATTCCCAAGTGACATCTTTCTCCTCTATGCTGCGAACATTCTTCACTTCTTCCCACCAAAAAGTGGTTTTCTCTCTCAATTGATATATGGCTAATCTGACTTTCAGGTTGCTACTATATTTGTACACCTGAAAATGCTTATTCATGTTTATTAACCAAGCTTCAACCACCTCCTTAGCTTCTCCATCAAAATTTGGTGGTTTAATTTTTCGAAACTCCCCTTGAAGTTCGAATTTCTAATTTTTAACCTCTTGCTGATCTGACACATTACCAGATTCTGCTTCATTGTAATTTATGTTCTTACCTTGCTAGGATGGGCTTCTTTCCACTCTATTAGTGGTGTTGTTTCTTGTTTGATGCTCGTCTTCTTCCTGCATTTTTCTGTCTGTACTTGGATGTTCCACTTCCTCATTTTGTTTATTTGACAAGCTCTTTAATATCTTCTCCTGGTCTTGCAGTAATCGTTCATTATATTTTCAACCATTTCTTCCTGTAGTTTTTGCACCGTATTCAACAAAAAACTGGTTTGATGTTGTTGTTCCTCCAACAGCCTACTATTTTGTTTGGGTTGTTCGACACTTAACTGAACCCACATTTATGGGTTCATCACTAGTTGGGCTTGTGGTTCCCTAGTATCTTGAGGTGGTTGCAGTGCTGATCCCTTTCTCATTATCCTCCTCTAAATCTTCCTCTTTGCATCAGTCAACACACACAGCTTTATCGTCAGTCGACCCTGAGAGTCCCAGTGTTTAAAAGCTGCTCTGATACCACTTGTGACGTACATCAACACATAATAAATTTTTTTTTTATTAAAACTTACCTAAGCTATATTTTTACCTTATACCATTATCAATTTTTTAAGTATGATAATCCGCTATATATATTACAATATAGTTCTCTACAACCATATTATAAAATAAAATTGATTTATATACATAATCCTACCTACGAAGGCAAAAAGAATAGGCATACAAAATGAAACTTTAAAACATTACACTATGCGAACAATCCACAATGTAATCCTCGCTCGGCACCTTGGTAGTTCTTTCCACCGGCTTACATTTATTGTAGGTGTAAGGCTTCTCGATTATGGTGGAGCTCTTAACTCATTTTACCAACGTGGCAACGTTATTTGGGTGTCATGAATGTAATTCGTATTAGGTAATAACTATGTTGCTATCTACGAAATCTTCCACCAGATCTGACAGAGTTCCCAAGTAATTCTTTACATCTCCACCGTAGACTTCTTTTAGATCGACAGCTGGAAAATTTGGGCGAGAGGGGCTTTGTGATGCCCGCCAAACCCTAAAATCTCGGCATTATTACTCAGCTCTGTCAATTTTGATCTCATTTCGTCTGTGAGGCTTGAGCTCCACTCCAACTGGAAATGACAACACTGTCTCCGTCACTATTGCCACTGAACGTCTACCTTGCTTTGATACTTCTCGACACTGCAATGGAAAGCATAGTATTACTGGCGTTGCCCACAAAGAAGGGCTATCCCTGCTTTCTTTTAGACCAGTTCATGGGTTGACACCGATGTATCCAACATGCTCTGACTCCTCAGTCACACAAGTATTGAAACCCTATTTTCTCTTGGGCAGAGAATCTCTTGTTTTTTTCATTTCTACAGTTTTATATAGAGTTATAAAATTGGTCTAACCTTCAATTTTCTCTAGCCATGATTGTAATATTAATGGGGTTTATTCTCTTACCTGGTTAAACTCTCGTACTAGCAGTTGCTTATTTTGTAATTAAAATATTTTTGAAGAGATTGGACTCTCATGAGTAATCTCAAGCGGATAGTAGTCCTCACTGTATTATTCTTTTTTTATAATTAAATTCTCAGTATTTTTACTCATCATTAGTCTTTGAAATATTTCTTGTGTATTTATATATATCGAATTGGTTTTAGTTCAACTGTACACCAATTTCCTTCTTGGTCTATTCCTTAGTTTAACGATATGTTTTTCATAAAGATTCCCAAATTATATTTTCACTGTTTACTCTTTAACGCACAGATTTTTCTACATATTAATGGCTATAGATTATTCTGTTCAGTTTATCCTTATAAAAAGGCTCTTTAATTCTCATTTGGCAGTCACTGAATGTTGACCGGATAAGTCAATCTTGCGAAGAAGATCGATCTCCCTAGTACCAAAAGGTAATCTAGAAACAAATAGCCAAATAAACCTATCTTTCTCTAGACATATGCGTTTTACAAAAGAATACTATAAAGGTGTTAAGATCTTATCGTAGATCCAATGCTTGTTCGAAGTAGTTGTCATTCGGTCACTAGAAGGAGTTATCTTTAAAGACCTGCAGTCACAAACAAGCAAACATTAAATAGAACCTGTATAGTAAATATTATAAATCATGCCTATCATGTTGATCAAGGAATCCATGAAATAAATAGTTAATTAACAACTTATTGAGAAAAATGAATTCATTTGTATTAACTTTGAATAAAAGAAAACCTTACAACCTTAGCCTTGATGTTGAACAGGCCTTCCCAGGGTCCGAAGAAAGAATCTCCTCTACTCTGACAAGCCTTGCACTCTCCCAACCAAGACAGATAGAGGTATGTGATCTTTCCTCACAAAATCTCAGTTAAATGAGTCTGAATCCCAACAGCACTTTACCTCAAATAATTTTAAAGCTTGAACTCCCTTTGAGGCTACCTAAGGCCTTTTTTTATAGTGCAAAAGAGGAGGTTACAATTCCAACTATGAAGGGATAGAATCCTCCTTCAAAGGGATAAGCTCCTCACATCAAGGGGTTAGCTCCTTAAGGCAAGGGATACATGAACCTCAAAAGAGCAGTTCTGCCACCGCAAGATTCCTTCCAGAGGCTTCTAAAAATTACTGAAAGTGAGCTTTTTGAGTTTAATTGCGCCTTTTTAATCTTTTACAGGGGTCCACAGTCTTAACACAAATAAAGTGCATTCAGGTACGCAGGAGTCATGAACATTAGGTGCAGGACTGCAGGTAAGACAAAGAGAAAGTGTGATACCAGATTTTTAGAGACTTTTGAGAGCTTTTCTCTTATTTTTAAGGCTTGACATGAGGAACTGATGTATTAGACTTGCAAAGGAGGAAGTATGAGTGATAATGAGCTCACACAAATAGCAGAATGTCAAGATGGAAATTTTCAATGCAACAGATTTCCCCTAAAGTGCAAAGTCTGGAATAGATGAAGATAGAGTCTATCACGTATGAAGAGTGAAGTACTTTATCATTTCAAAGATCATCATGTGGACACCCCGGTCGGAACCTGTAGAAACATTCAATGCAAAATATATATATGTAGACATATCATCGCTGAGGTAGGCATTCCCATACTCAGATCAAAACTAACTAAAAAATTGATTTAATCTGTTTTGATATAGGAATGATTTTCAATACATCAACAATATAGACATGTGTAGACAGAGTATGGATGCAGCCATCTATTTATGAATAGTCCACTGTATAAATGAATAACAAAATTCCTCGCATCCTGGATGGTAGAAACTAGATCCAGGGTCTTGATTTCCATTTCTCGAACCAGTACGATTCTATCCATGTGAATAAACGTGTCGAAGTCGAACATGGTAGAAACCACTTGATTACCAGTCAATAATGTAGACTGTTAACAAGTGTGAGAGTAACCACCAGTAATGTCAATGGCCCTCAAAGTACTCAGTACAATCCATGAAATGTGAATGAATGAGCTGAAGTTGAACATGTCACGGAATCATTGGATCGAAGGTCAATGATGCAACCTGTCATCGAAGGCGATAAACCTGCGATTGAGGCATGTTGATTTCAAGGTACAGATGATTTCTAGATCAACTTCCTAGATAATGAGTTGTCGTCGATAGGAAGTGATCCGTCGTAGGCAAGCCCACAACACGAAATCATAGATCAAGTTTGAAGAAATATATTGGCAAGGACTCACTCAGGGATAGTCAAAATGGAAGGCAAATATTTTGCAGATGAATGGTTTGTTTGAACTGTCCTCTTGAACACATAACAACATTGCAGATGGCTTGGTGACAATTGACCCAAAGCTAATACCCAGAAACCGGTTGAAGACTTTCAATATGGTTTGATTAACTGTTAGGCAAAGGATTTTCCCAACCCAGGTGAAAAAGTGTTGTGTTCAAGAGTGGTTAACGGCTTTTTGAATAATCAAAATAAAAAAAACAGGTTCATTTTTCTCTCTTTTCCCCCACCATTTCTGGCAAGTACCTCTTTATTTTTGACAAGCTTGAGGAGGATAACATTTGCTTGTTTATAAGCTCATCCTTTGGATGAGTCCAACTTATTTTAATATTTGAACCCTAAGGAGTGGTTCGTTCTTGTTTAAAATTGAATAGGTCCTTTACTATTAAATTTTAACGAGTCCAGTATAGGAGAAACTCGGTGTTTTTTCAATTTTAGGGAGTCAGAAGAAAAAACTTAAGAAAAATATAGGGGTGTACTTTTTCGTAAATTCAGTCTCTCGAGCCTAAAAAAGGATAAAATTATGCGGGAGAGAACTCTATTGACCGTAATTAGTCAACGTATACGTTTTTCGTAAATAACCCATTTTAGTCCGTAAAAGGGGTAAACTTATACTAAAAGGATGATCATTCATTTATTTTAACGAGTTCGAATAATCAAGTGCTCGACAATCTTTTCAATTTTCGAGAGTCTGAAAAGAGCTTAAAAGAGGACTCTTTTTTCTTTTTTGTAAATTTTTGAAAGAGTCCGAAAAAGTGATAAAAGTATGCTCTTTGTTGAAAAACGATCCATTTTCCTGAAAAATCCAATTTTCTACACAAAAACTTGAAACATTACACATACTTGTTTAAGATAAATAAAAATGTTTTCAAAAGTTACCTTTTTAAAGTGAAAAATAAACAAATTAAAATTCATTTATTCGAAAAAAATTATAAAAAGGACTTTTCTAACTTCATTTTTACCATTTGAGTTCAGAGTGAAAAGTGAGAGCTTTTGGGTAAAAAAGTTCCTGCGAAGATTCTGGAAAATTCGTCCGGTGAAATTGAGAACCGTCAGCTCTAGGTAATCCACGTCTTCCTTATCTTGCATTTCATCTGTTTACACTTCATTTTTAGGCTTTAAATTTCATTTTTTAAGGAAAAATAGGTTGAAAAAAATCGCTTCCGGGGGTCCGTAAGCACAACATGTAGGCCCTGTGGACCCCGACTTTTTTCTATATAGAAAAAAGTCCTGGGTTTGCACCTGTTTCACAGCGCCCATGCGTACCTACGCACTGTGTATGAAGATAGGGTGTGGACCCCGCGCAATGAAATTTCAAACTCAAATTTGTCAATTTCCGCCCAAAATTTTTCAAACAAACTTGTTCTAATATGTTTTTTATGCATTGTAGGACATTCAAAATGCTTATTTGGAGAGAATGCAAACATGAGGACGTAGATGATGCCGCAATGAATCATTTTCCTACAATGCAGGCATTGAGAGCATGCATTTTATACAAATTTTGGGCCATTCAGAGCATGAGGGCATAGGTAGACCTCCTGACGTGGCTAGTGAACAGATGGAATGTACAGGACCAGTGTTTTGTTATTGGAGGCCACCGGCTCGAAATTGAGCTGGAGGATATATATTTTTTAACTGGTTTTTCCAAGAGGGGTGAACAAATTTCTCTGTTTGGGACTAGGCCAGGTGGCCAGTCTATTGCTAGTCTTCAACTAGAGTTCTGTGATGATCGGGCATACCCTAAGGACAAACGGATTGACATAAAAACTATCATCCATCCCGAGCTTAAATTTATTGCATTTATTGTTACCAGACTGTGTGGGAGTGCAACGTTGCATGTGACTACCGGTTCCCAGATGCGCATTGCAGTACTCTATTTTCGAGGCACCATTTTTAACTGGTGCAAAGCTGTGTTGGCCAATGTGAAAGGCCAACTAACCATAGGAAAGAATGGAAAGCTAAACAACTTTTGATATGGATCCATTGTAGTCACCTTTTCTCTAGAGAGGATCCCCATGTTAGCTCTGCAGCACATTCCTGTCGATGCTAGTCGACCTCGAAAACCTAGGATGGTTCATTGGGTTGCTTTGATGGCCTATCATGCTAAGCGCATCGAGGTTGTTCGATTCCTTTCTACAAATTTTCATTGGCTGGAACACCAAATTTTTGTTATATAGGACTTCCATACACCAGGATGGACTTTCATGGTGACCGAGAGATGGCTCTTCCAGCAGGAGAATAGTGAGATGATTCAGGTAAAAATCATTTTCAACAATTTCTAAGTTCTATTTTTTTTTTGTATTTTAATCGTCCCAAAACTAATAATAAAAAAATTAAATGCAAATGTGGGCCCTCGATGACTAGCCAATCTCCAGTCTTATGAGAGGAGGCATCCAGTTGTAGCAGTACCAGCTCCACAGGGCCAATCAGCAGAGATCCTGTTTGATTTGGAGCATCACCTAGAGCGTTTGATTCTAGTCATTCTAGAGACCGATATAGATGACATTCCGCTTAGATTACATAGATATGTGATTGGTGTCCCAGAGCCTTTTAGGAGGTTCCTGTGTAGGGTAGCTCGAGCAGTGGTCTCTTATCATGATCATCACCAGGGATAGGATGATCGATTTGTAGACTCATAACATTTTTTACCTTTTGTATTAACGTTTTTTCCGATCATAAGGTGTTTTTAAACCTATGATCGAAGACGATGTATATTTAAAACAAAATTTTATGCTATGATATATCACTATCACCGGCTATCTGTGTACATATTATCGAATGTTGTTTAATTTACTATTTTGATTATTGCAAATTTCTATTTATCATACTAGAAGCAACTGCATCTGCTAAAGTATTTAAATGCTTGGAATATGTTGATATTCAATGTAATCAAATTCACGTTCCAAGAGACGAACTCTTAAAAATAACCATAATAACACTGGATTTCTAATGGCATAAACCCTGTTAAGCTGTAATACAACAAGTTCAGAATCCAAACTAACAATCAAACTCCAAATTCCAAATGATATGGATTCAGATAATAACTCAATCACTACACTATACTTTGCAATGTTATTCGTTGTTTGACCGAGGCTTACCCCATGCATGGACACTAACTTGTCAGAGGGTGAATAGATAACCCAAGCTATGGAAGAAATGTTCCGTGTACTACGACAAGCACCATCAGTAAAACCAATGTAGGTTTGAAGAGACATCGACATCTGCAATATCAAGAGTAAAACTTAGTTAAGTAGGAATAGTGATAAGAACACACTCTAAAGTAGGCACGCTTTTCTAATATAAGACACACCAATAGTAAAGAAACTAAGATAATCAAAAATCTCCACACCAAATTTAAGCATGATATCGTTTCAGATAAAGCCCATTTCTGGGTTTATCTAAAGGGACACCGTCGAAATCTATCAGCTCATAGGCCCCTTTTTCCAGCTTTCGCTTAACAATGAAAGGACCATGCCACATAGGCACAAATTTTGTAGCCCCTAGCTTATCATTGACTTGATCGTATACTAAAACTATTTTTCAACCCCTAGCTTATCGTTGGCTTGATCGTATACTAAAACTAGGTCTCCTTCTGAAAAATTACGAGGTGTAACATTTCTATCGTACTGAGCCTTTATTCATTTAACATGAGCTTCATTTGCTAATGTAACATTTCTTCGATTCTCATCTAGCTGAGCCAAGTACAAAAAATGCTTCTCCTCTTCAGACGTAGCTGGGAGTAATTCTATGGCTAATTTCAATGACGAAATTTCACATTCAATAGGAAAAATAGCTTCCAAACCGTAAACCAATTGAAAGGGAGTGAAACCAGTTGATGTTTTTACTGAGGTCTGATATGCCCAAAGTGTTGAAAATAACATGGAATGCCAATTCGAATTATGAATACCAATGATTCATTTAATCATAGTGACTAAAACTTTATTGATAGCTTCAACCAGACCATTAGCCTGCGGGTAATATGGAGTAGAACTATCGTGGCGCAGGCTAAGTTGATATGTCAGTTCAGTCATCATGATATTTCGAAAATGAATTCCATGATCCGTAATTATGGTTTGAGGAACACCGAATCTAGCAATTATTTGATTGAACACGAAAGTTGCAGCAATCTTGCCTTCTGCCGAAAATGTAGGCATCGCCTCGACCCACTTAGTAAAATAATCTACTGCTAGGATAATATACGCATGCCCCCTTGGCCGATTGAGGGTTACATGTAATAAAGTCAATACCCCACTTTGCGAAAGGATCGACAACAATTATAGGGTGAAGAGGAGCGGGTGGTGCACGCATTTTACGATCAAAGACCTGACAATTGTGGCATTTCCGGACTGCATAGATACAATCTTTGAATAAGGACGGCTAGAAATAACCAGCACGCAATATATTTTGGGCTGTGGCATACACAGACATATGACTGCCACATGCTCCAGAATGGCAGTCATTTAAAACCGTCTCAACTTCTTCATGAGTAAGACAACTTCGCAAAACAGAATCCGCTCCACGGCAATAGAGTGTATCACCAATAATATTATAGTGTTGGGATTGGAAACGTATTTTCCATCGCTGATATCGTGAGATTTCAGGTTGAAAATATTTGGTTTGGAGATAAAAAATAATATCCCCATACCAAGGATCTAGAGTACTGATAAGAAACAAGAATTCGTCCGCAGTGGGCTGTTCCGCCACAATTTCATTATCAGTAGACGGGAAATCACACATCAGTTCGGAAAAAACCAAAGATTTCTTTGCCTTGGATTTTTCAAATTCCATGTAAAATTCCTGCAGGATAACTATCCATTTAGAATACCTGCCCCCTATCAATTGTTTGGTCAAGATGTACATCATAGGGTTACAGTTAGAAATTACTGTGGTATTGCATAATAAGATGTAGTGATGAAATATTTGGACAACTTGAACAGCTGCCAAGGCCAATTTCTCCACATGTGTGTATTTGATCTCAGTCGGATGCAGATTTCGACTAAGATAATAAATCACATGTTCATTTTTGAATTCATCTTCCTGAACTAAAACCATCCCAATGGTGGAATGAGAGGCAGCGAGGTACAAAAAATAGTCTTGGTTGTAATTGGGAGGACGCAGTAACGGTGCATGGGTCAACGCATGTTTGAGTGCATCAAAAGATCGATCAACGATCTCATCCCAAAAGAATGGAACTTTCTGTTTTAACAACCTGGTAAAACGCTTTGTTAACTCGACGTAGTTAGGAATGAAACGACGTAAAAAGTTTGCTTTCCCCTGTAAACTTTGGGGTTGGCGCAAAGTCGAAGGAGGAGGTAGATTGAAAATAGATTTGACCTTCGATGGATCAACGCGAATGCCTACTTTCGAAACAAAAAATCCCAGTAAGCGACCCAATTCTACACAAAAAACACATTTGTGTGGATTGAGCCTAATTCGATAATGCCGACATCTCATAAAGATAGCTCGTAAATGAGTAAGATGATCGGCCCTACGTGATGAATGGGTAGGTAAATCATCGAGATAAGGCTGCACAATGTGCTTAATGTCATGAAATGCGTAAGACATAACCCTTTGAAAAGTTGCCCCAACGTTCTTCAATCCAAAGGGTAGTTTGCAATAATCATATGTTCCCCACGGAAAAATGAAAGCTGTTTTAGGCTGATCAATAGGGAGTATGTTTATTTGATTGTAACCGGAAAAACCATCCATAAAGGAGAACATTTCACTACCGGCACAATCATCAATGATTTGATCAATATAGGGGGTTGGATAATTGTCTTTAGGACAAGCTCGATTAATATCCCTATAGTCGATACATACTCTTATTGTTCCTTGTTTTTTGTTAACAAGAACAATATTCGATACCCAATCG
Source organism: Pinus albicaulis (assembly GCA_034641835.2). Lineage (NCBI taxonomy): Eukaryota > Viridiplantae > Streptophyta > Pinopsida > Pinales > Pinaceae > Pinus > Pinus albicaulis. The sequence goes on from CM076581.1 coordinate 1,041,189,279, forward strand.
GTTAAAGGAATTGGATTAATGAAACCTGCACGAAGTAATTTTTCAACTTCGGCTTTGATATCAACAACGTTTCTCGGATGTATCTGACGTAAGCGTTGTCAGACAGGTTTTGCATCTGGGCAAGTCTTAATTTCATGTACAACAATTGACGAATCGATTCTTGGCATTTCTTCATATGACCAGGAAAACACGTCACGGAATTATTGAAATAGGGCTTTGTAAGATAGCGAGGCTTGCGTTTTTCGTCATTAGATTCAGTATGGTCGCCAATTTGTTGACCGGATAAATCAATCTTGCGGACAAGATCGATCTCCCTAGTACCAAAAGGTAATCTAGCAACAAATAGCCAAATAAACCTATATTTCTCTAGACATATGCGTTTTACAAAAGAATACTATAAAGGTGTTAAGATCTTACCGTAGATCCAATGCTTGTTCGAAGTAGTTATCCTTCGGTCACTAGAAGGAGTTATCTTTAAAGACCTGCAGTCACAAACAAGCAAACATTAAGTAGCACTTGTATAGTAAATATTATAAATCATGCCTATCATGTTGATCAAGGAATCCATGAAATAAAGAGTTAATTAATAGCTTATTGAGAAAAATGAATTCATTTGTATTAACTTTGAATAAAATAAAACCTTACAACCTTAGCCTTGATGTTGAACAGGCCTTCCCGAGGTCCGATGCAGGAATCTCCTCTACTCTGACAAGCCTTGCACTCTTCCAACCGAGACAGATAGAGGTATGTGATCTTTCCTCACAAAATCTCAGTTAAATGAGTCTGAATCCCAACTGCTCTTTACCTCAAATAATTCAAAAGCTTGAACTCCCCTTGAGGCTACCCAAGGCCTATTTTTATAGTGCAAAAGAGGAGGTTTCAGTTCCAACTATGAAGGGATAGAATCCTCCTTCAAAGGGATAAGCTCCTCACATCAAGGGGTTAGCTCCTTAAGGCAAGGGATACATGAACCTCAAAAGAACAGTTCTACCACCGCAAGATTCCTTCCAGAGGCTTCTAGAAATTACTAAAAGTGAGCTTTTTGAGTTTACTTGCACCTTTTTAATCTTTTACAGGGGTTCGCACTCTTAACACAAAGAAAGTGCGTTCAGGTACGCAGGAGTCATGAACATTAGGTGCGGGACCACAGGTAAAACAAAGAGAAAGTGCGATACTAGAGTTTTAGAGAATTTTGAGAGATTTTCTCTTATTTTTAAGGCTTGAAATGAGGAACTGATGTATTATACTTGCAAAGGAGGAAGTATGAGTGATAATGAGCTCATACAGATAGGAGAATGTCAAGATGACAATTTTTAGTGCAACAGATTTCCCCCTAAAGTGTGAAGTCTGGAATAGATGAAGATAGAGTCTGTCAAGTATGAAGAGTGAAGTACTTTATCATTTCAAAGATCAGCCTGTGGACATCCCAGTCGGAACCTGTAAAAACATTCAATGCAAAATATATATATGTAAACATATCATCGCTGAGGTAGGCATTCCCATACTCAGATCAAAACTAACTAGAAAATTGATTTAAACTGTTCTAATACAGGAATGATTTTCAATACATCAACAGTATAGACATGTGTAGACAGAGTAAGGACGCAGCCATCTGTTTATGAATAGTCCACTGTATAAATGAATAACAAAATTCCTCGCAGCCTGGATGGTAGAAACTAGATTTAGGGTCTTGATTTCCGTTTCTCGAACGAGTACGATTCTATCCATGTGCATAAACGTGTCGAAGTCGAACATGGTAGAAACCACTTGATTACCAGTCAATAATGTAGACTGTTAACAAGTGTGAGAGTAACCACCAGTAATGTCAATGGTCCTCAAAGTACTCAGTACAATCCATGAAATGTGAATGAATGAGCTGAAGTCGAACATGTCACGGAATCATTCGATCGAAGGTCAATGAGACAACCTGTTGTCGAAGGCGAGAAACCTGCCATTGAGGCATGCAGATTTCAAGGTAATAATGATTTCTAGATCAGCTTCCTAGATAATGAGTTGTCGTCAATAGGAAGTGATCCATTGTAGGCAAGCCCACAACACGAAATCATAGATCAATTTTGAAGAAATATATTGGCAAGGACTGACTCACGGATGGTAAAAATGGAAGACAAATATTTTGCATATGAATGGTTTGTTTGAACTGTCCTCTTGAACACATAATGACACTGCAGATGGCATGGTGACAATTGACCCAAATCTAATACCCATAAACCAGTTGAAGACTTTCAATATGGTTTGATTAACTGTTAGGCAAAGGATTTTCCCAACCCAGGTGAAAAAGTGTTGTGTTCAAGAGTGGTTAACGACTTTTCGAATAATCAAAATAGAACAAATAGGTTCATTTTTCTCTCTTTTCCCCCACCATTTTTGGCAAGTACCTCTTTATTTTTGACAAGCTTGAGGAGGATAACATTTGCTTGTTTATAAGCTCATCCTTTGGATGAGTCCAACTTAGTTTAAGATTCGAACCCTAAGAAGGAGTGGTTCGTTCCTGTATAAAATTGAACAGGTCCTTTACTGTTACATTTTAACGAGTCCAGTATAGGAGAAACTCAGTGTTTTTTCAATTTTAGGGAGTCAGAAGAAAAAACTTAAGAAAACTCCATGGGTGTACTTTTTCATAACTTTAGTCTCTCAAGCCCGAAAAAGGATAAAATAATGCGGGAGAGAACTCTGTTGACCGTAATTAGTCAACGTATACCTTTTTTGTAAATAGTCCATTTCAGTCCGTAAAAGGGGTAAAATTATACTGAAAAGACGATCATTCATTTATTTTAACAAGTTCAAATAATCAAGTGCTTAGCAATCTTTTCAATTTTCGAGAGTCTGAAAAGAGCTTAAAAGAGGACTCCAAGTTTTTGCTTTTTCGTAAATTTTTGAAAGAGTCCGAAAAAGTGATAAAAGTATGCTCTTTGTTGAAAAACGATCCATTTTCTTGAAAAAACCAATTTTCTGTACAAAAAATCGAAACATTACACATACCTGTTTAAGATAAATAAAAATGTTTTCAAAAATTACCTTTTTAAAGTGAGAAATAAACAAATTAAAAATTCATTTATTCGAAAAAACTTATAAATGGGCTTTTCTAACTTCATTTTTACCATTTGAGTTCAAAGTGAAAAGTGAGAGCTTTTGGGTAAAAACGTTCCTGCGAAGATTATGGAAAATCCGTCTAGAAAAATAGAGAACTGTCAGCTCCAAGTAATCCACGTCCTCCTTATCTTGCATTTCATCTGTTTATATTTCATTTTTAGGCTTTAAATTTCATTTTTTAAGGAAAAATAGGTTGAAAAAAATCGCTTGCGAGGGTCCGGAGGCACAACACGTGGGACCTATGGACCCCAACTTTTTTCTATATAGAAAAAAGTCCTGGTTTCACACCTGTTTCACAGTGCCCGTGCGTACCTACGCACTGTGTATGAAGATAGGGTGTGGACCCCGCGCAATGAAATTTCAAACTCAAATTTCTCAATCTCTGCCCAAAATTTTTCAAACAAACTTTTTCTAATATGTCTTTTTATGCATTGTAGGACATTCAAAATTCTTGTTTGGAGAGAACGCGAGCATGAAGACGTAGATGACGCCACAATGAATCATTTTCCTACAATGCAGGCATTGAGAGCATGCGGTTTATATAAATTCTGGGCCATTCAGGGCATGAGGGCACAAGTAGAACTCCTGACATGGCTAGTGAACAGATGGAATGTATAGGACCAATGCTTTGTTATTGGCGGCCACCGGCTCGAAATTGAGCTAGAGGATATATATTTTTTAACTGATTTGTCCAAGAGGGGTGAAAACTTTTCTCTGTTTGGGACTAGGCCAGGTGGCCAGTCTGTCACTAATCTTCAACTAGAGTTCTGTGATGATCGGGCAGACCCCAAGGAAAAATTGATTGATATAAAAAATATCATCCATCCTGAGCTTAAATTTATTGCATTTACTGTCACTAGACTATGCAGGAGTGTAGCGTTGCATGTGGCTACTGGTTCCCAGATGCGCATTGCAGTACTCTATTTTTGAGGCACCATTTTCAACTGGTGCGAAGCTGTGTTGGAAAATGTGAAAGGCCAACTAACCAGAGAAAAGAATGGAAAGATAAACAACTTTGGACATGGATCCATTACAGTCACCTTTTCTCTAGAGAGTATTCCCATGTTATCTCCGCAGCACATTCCTGTCGATGCTTGTCGAACTCAAGAACCTAGAATGGTTCATTGGGTTTCTTTGATGGCCCATCATGCTGAGGGCATCGAGGTTGTTCGATTTCCTTCTACATATTTTCGTTGGCTGGAACGCCAACTTTTTGTTATAGAGGAATTTCCATACGCCGGGATGGACTTCCACAGCGACCGAGAGATGGCTCTCCCAGCAGGAGAACAGTGGGATGATTCAGGTAAAAATCATTTTCAACAATTTCTAAGTTCTATTTTTTTTTTGTATTTTAATCGTCCCAAAACTAATAATCAAAATTTTAAATGCAGATGTGGACCCACGACGACCAGCCAATCTCCAGCCTTATGAGCGGAGGCATCCAGCTATAGCAACACCAACCCCACAGGGCCAATCAACAGAGATCCTGTCTAATTTGGAGCATCACCTAGAGCGCTTGACTCTAGACATTCCAGAGACCGATATAGATGATATTCCACTTAGATTACAGAGATATGTGATTGGTGTCCCACGACCTTTTAGGAGGTTCTTGTGTAGGGTAGCCCGAGCAATGGTCTCTTATCATGATCATCATCAGGGACAGGATGACCGATCTGTAGACTCATAACATTTTTGAACTTTTGTATTATCATTTTTTCCAATCATAAGGTGTTTTTCAACCTATGATCGAAGAAAATGTATATTTTGAAAAAAAAAATTATGCTTTGATTATTGCAAATGTCTATTTATCATACTAGAAGCAACTACATCTGCTAAAGTATTTAAATGTCTTGGAATATGCTGATATTCAATGTAATCAAATTCACGTTCCAAGAGACGAACTCTTAAAAATAACCGTAATAACACTAGATTTCTAATGGCATAAACCCTGTTAAGCTTTAATACAACAAGTTTAGAATCCAACCTAACAATCAAACTCTGAATTCCAAACGATATGGATTTAGATAATAACTCAATCACTGCACTATAATCTGCAATTTTATTCATTGTTTGACCGAGTCTTACCCCATGCATGGACACTAACTCGTCAGAGGGTGAATAGATAACCCAAGCTGCGGAAGAAATGTTCCGTGTACTACGACAAGCACCATCAGCAAAACCAATGTAGGTTTGAAGATACGTCGACATCTGCAATATCAAGAGTAAAACTTAGATAAGAAGGAATAGTGATAAGAACACACTCTAAAGTAGGCATGCTTTTGTAATCTAAGACACACCAACAGTAAAGAAACTAATCTAATAAAAAATCTCCACACCAAATTTAAGCATAATATCGCTTCAGATAAAGCCCATTTCTGGGTTTATCTAAAGAGACACCATCGAAATCTATCAGCTCATAGGCCCCTTTTGCCAGATTTCGCTTAACAATGAAAGGACCATGCCACATAGGCAAAAATTTTCTAGCCCCTAGCTTATCATTGGCTTGATCATATACTAAAACTAGGTCTCCTTCTGAAAAATTACGAGGTGTAACATTTCTATCGTACTGAGTCTTTATTCGTTTGACATGAGCTTCATTTTCTAATGCATCATTTCGTCGATTCTCATCTAGCTGAGCCAAGTACAAAAAACGCTTCTCCTCTTCAGACGTAGCTGGGAGTAATTCTATGGCTAATTTCAATGATGGAATTTCGCATTCCATAGGCAACACAACTTCCAAATCGTAAACCAGTTGAAAGGGAGTGAAAGTAGTTGATGTTTTTACTGAGGTCTGATATACCTAAAGTGCTGAAAATAACATGGAATGCTAATTCGACTTATGAATACCAGTGATTCGTTTAATCATAGTGACTAAAACTTTATTGATAGCTTCAACCAGACCATTAGCGTGCGGGTAATATGGAGTAGAACTATCGTGGCGCAGGCCAAGTTGATCTGTCAGTTCAATCATCATGATATTTCAAAAATGACTTCCATGATCCATAATTATGGTTTGAGGAACACCGAATCTAGAAATTATATGATTTAACACAAAAGTTGTAGCAGTCTTGCCATCTGCGGAAAATGTAGGCATTGCCTTGGCCCACTTAGTAAAATAATCTACCGCTAGGATAATATACGCATGCCCCCCGGCCGAGTGAGGGTTACATGTAATAAAGTCAATACCCCACTTTGCGAAAGGACCAAAAACAATTATAGGGTGAAGAGGAGCGGGTGGTGCATGCATTTTACGATCAAAGACCTGACAATTGTGGCATTTCTGAACTGCATAGATACAATCTTTGAATAAGGACGACTAGAAATAACCAGCGCACAATATCTTTTGGGCTGTGGCATACCCAGACATATGACTCCCACATGCTCCAAAGTGGCATTCATTTAAAACCTTCTCAGCTTCTTCATGAGTTAGACAACGTCGGAAAACAGAATCAGCTCCACGACAATAGAGTGTATCACCAATAATATTGTATTGTTGGGATTGGAAACGTATTTTCCATCGATGAGATTGTGAGATTTTAGACCGAAAAGATTGGGTTTGGAGATAAACAATAATATCCCCATACCAAGGATATAGAGTACTGATAAGAAACAAGGATTTGTCTGTAATGGGCTATTCCTCCACAGTTTCATTATCAGTAGACGGGAAATCACACATCAGTTCGGCAAAAACCAAAGATTTCTTTGCCTTGGATTTTTCAAATTCCAAGTCAAATTCTTACAGGATAACTGTCCATTTGGAATACTTGCCCCCTAGAAATTGTTTGGTCAAGATGTACATCATAGTGTTACAGTCAGAAATTACTGTGGTTTTGCGTAATAAGATGTAGTGACGAAATCTTTGCACAGATTGAACAACTACCAAGGCCAATTTCTCCACATGTGTGTATTTGATCTCAGTCGGATGCAAATTTCGACTAAGATGATAAATCACATGTTCATTTTTGAATTCATCTTCCTGAACTAAAACCATCCCAATGGTGGAATGAGAGGCGGTGAGGTACAAAAAATAGTCCTGGTCATAATTGGGAGGATGCAGTAATGGTGCATGGGTCAACGCATGTTTGAGTGCATCAAAAGATCGATCAACGATCTCATCCCAAAAGAATGGAACGTTCTGTTTTAACAACCTGGTAAAACCCTTTGTTAACTCGGCGTAGTTAGGAATGAAACAACGTAAAAAAATTTCTTTCCCCTGCAAAATTTGGAGTTGGCGCAGAGTCGAAGGAGGAAGTAGATTGACAATAGCTTCGACCTTCGACGGATCAATGTGAATGCCTACTTTCGAAACAACAAATCCCAGTAAGCGACCTGATTCTACACAGAAAACACATTTGTGTGGATTGCGCCTAATTCGATAATGCTGACATCTCATAAAGATAGCTCGTAAATGAGTGAGATGATCGGTCCTACGTGATGAATGGGCAGGTAAATCATCGAGATAAGGCTGCACAATGTGCTTAATGTCATGAAATGCATAAGACATAGCCCTTTGAAAAGTTGCCCCAGCGTTCTTCAATCCAAAGGGTAGTTTGCAATAAGAAAATGTTCCCCACGGACAAATGAAAGCTGTTTTAGGCTGATCAACAGGGAGTATGTTTATTTGATTGTAACCGGAAAAACCATCCATAAAGGAGAACATTTCACTACCAGCAAAATCATCAATGATTTGATCGATATAGGGGGTTGGATAATTGTCTTTAGGACAAGCTCGATTAATATCCCTATAGTCGATACATACTCTTATTGTTCCTTGTTTTTTGTTAACAAGAACAATATTCGATACCCAATCGGTTAAAGGAATTGGATTAATGAAACTTGCACAAAGTAATTTTTCAACTTTGGCTTTGATAGCAGTAGCTTTTCTCAGATGTATTTGACGTAAGCATTATCGGATAGGTTTTGCATCCGAGTAAGTCTTAATTTCATGTACAACAATTGACGGATCGATTCCTAGCATTTCTTCATATGACCAGGCAAACACGTCACAGAATTATTGAAATAGGGCTTTTTAAGTTTGGATTTCATTGTCCGTACAGCAAGCACCTATATGAATGTTTTCAATTATTCCAAGCTTAACTGAAATTTCAATAGGAATCGTTCGAGAGATATTTTCCAAATTTAACTCGAAATCAAGATTTTGCAATGGATTCTGTGGTTCTTTGACATATTCAACAGTAAAAATAGAAGAGAAATCATTTCCAAAATGATCCAGCTCAGGTAAAAATGAAGATCGGTGATGTAGATCTTCCCATGGTAAATCGTCAACAGACAATAGTTCACGAATCTGCTCATCAGTATGAACAAGATCAGGAAAAGTCATTGTGGCTGAGCTAGATATAGAAAGTGATTCCTCATGGATCACATTCATTGGATCAGTTTTGGTTGAAGAAGGATTAGAAAGCGACTGTACAGCCTGATATGCAATTTTAAATGGACTCAATGGCATCGCGCCATCAAATGAATCCAACTCAGAATCGGAAGGTATGATCCAAGGATCATCAAAAGTAACAGTATTCGATGAAATCATATGAATATTTGCGATAGGAGGCATTACGTTAGGAGCAGGAAAGGAAAAAGTTCCTAGTAAACCAGAATCTTTAATCAAACCTATGCCACCATCCTTGTAAGGGATAACCGTTTTACCGACGTGCTAGATAGTTTCTGTAGAGGCTGGATCGGATGAGAAATAAGTAAGCTGGTCTATCATAACGATCTTTCCTTGATGTGGAAAATTGATAAGCCGAAAGACTGATGAAACAACAACATTCATATAATAAGACCAACTATGACCCAGGAGAAGGTTGTAATCTAGAGGGGCATCAACCACCTCCACATCTAGATTTACGGTTTTGCCTTCGACCCCTATAGGTAAATCCTGCAAAATTATGAAAGGATGGAACCCTCGGCCATCAAAAGCCTTTAGAATTGTTGGAGACTGATTGAGTGTAGGATAACCAAGCGATTTCCAACACTGGATCGACATAATACACGTAGAAGCCCCTTCATCAATCATAGCCTGAAAAACGGGTCTGTTTTTTAATAATACTGAAATTTGGAAAGCCATTTGATGAGGTAGGCGGGGTGTAATATTCTCTAAATTGAATATTATTAGGTTCGAATCCTGAATATCGATAGCTCCTATAGCAGAAAAAAGTAATTTACACTGTGCTGGGCACGATTGCAACACTTCCAAAGCCGACATTGCTGAAGGGGAAATAGCTAAGTCCTCAACAATGTTGTAATTATGAGCAGCTCTCGCATGTAGATTGAAAGTTGATTTACGAAGTACACCTTTAGCAGGAGGTTTGATTACTAAGTCTGAATTGGGTTTCTCGATTTGTAGCGGATCAGAAACAGGAGGAGGTGTAGTTGATGTGTTTGAATTATAAGATTCTACTTCTTTACCACCAACAGGACTTTTACTACCATAATCTTGCGATCGCGTCGCAATCCTGACATGAGACATCATCATAACAGGTTCTTCTGAGGCATTTGAGGTGGAACAAATAATCTTACTATCTTGAGTAGGAAAAGGATCCTCCAAGACAATAGGCTGTTGAGAACCTTTAATGAATTTCGAAACCTCCGCTCGATGTGGGAATTCTTTAGTAAAATGATCCTTGTCGCAAACGAAACAAGGATAGCAAGGCTTGTGTTTTTTTTCATTAGATTCAGTATGGTCGCCAATTTGTTGACTGGACAAATCAATCTTGTGGACAAGATCGATCTCCCTAGTACCAAAAGGTAATCTAGCAACAAACAGCCAAATAAACCTATCTTTCTCTAGACATATGCGTTTTACAAAATAATACTATAAAGGCGTTAAGATCTTACCGTAGATCCAATGCTTGTTCGAATTAGTTGTCCTTCGGTCACTAGAAGGAGTTATCTTTAAAGACCTACAGTCACAAACAAGAAAAAATTAAATAGCAGCTGTATAGTAAATATTATAAATCATGCCTATCATGGTGATAAAGGAATCCATGAAATAAACAGTTAATTAACAACTTATTGAGAAAAATGAATTCATTTGTATTAACTTTGAATAAAAGAAAACCTTAAAACCTTAGCCTTGATGTTGAACAAGCCTTCTTGGGGTCCGAAGCAGGAATCTCCTCTACTCTGACAAGCCTTGCACTCTTCCAACTGAGACAAATAGAGGTATGTGATCTTTCCTCACAAAATCTTAGTTAAATGAGTCTGAATCCCAACAACAATTTACCTCAAATAATTCTAAAGCTTGAACTCCCTTTGAGGCTTCCCAAGGCCTATTTTTATAGTGCAAAAGAGGAGGTTACAGTTCCAACTATGAAGGGATAGAATCCTCCTTCAAAGGGATAAGCTCCTCACATCAAGGGGTTAGCTCCTTAAGGCAAAGGATACATGAACCTCAAAAGAGAGGTTCTGCCACTGCAAGATTCCTTCCAGAGGCTTCTAGAAATTACTGAAAGTGAGCTTTTTGAGTTTACTTGTGCCTTTTTAATATTTTACAGGGGTTCGCACTCTTAACACAAATAAAGTGCGTTCAGGTACTCAGGAGTCATGAACATTAGGTGCGGGACCGCAGGTAAGACAAAGAGAAAGTGTGATACCAGAGTTTTAGATACTTTTGAAAGATTTTCTCTTATTTTTAAGGCTTGACATGAGGAAATAATGTATTAGACTTGCAAAGGAGGAAGTATGAGTGATAATGAGCTCATACAAATAGCATAATGTCAAGATGACAATTTTCAGTGCAACACCGGACCACCCAATTCTATCTGTGTATAGATTAGGAGAGTACCTGAGAAACGAGTGGTTCTGGGGTTGGGCTTTTACCCCAAACCCTCAACTGATAGTTACTCAGTTCCTACTTGTTAGCCATCAGTATTTTTTACATGTTAGTGATGACTATATCTACAGCTGAGTTTTTTAGAAACTGATTTCCTTATGTCAATATGTCATCCAGAAAACCCTCCTAAAACTTTTTCGCCTTTCTACCTTTTCAGTCCACCCCTGGCAAAATCAAAAACCTCATTATCACTATCCTATCTAGCTTCAGCCTTCTTGATCTGCCCATCAGCTTTAAAAAGCAAATCCACATCTGTTTCAAAGGTCTCCCCTATGTTAGGAAGTGGCGCTTTAAGACATTTCACCCTTGGAAATCATCAAAAAGCCAAAAAGCCTCCATCTGCAACAGACCTACCATGACTGACCTCTTACTTTGCAAAATAATTTGACAAGCAGCCCTAAGTCGCGCCACTCATATCCCCTAGATCTCATCACTGCAAAAACCCCAATCTCAAGCTGACTATTAGGTTTTTCACAGTGTTCTATGGTTTCTACAAAGGCAGGAAATATAATTTCATCTCATGGAGTAAATGCTTGAATTTACACTTAGAGGAACAGCTGCTTATAAATGTAACTTGAGCCTGAGATATGTCTGCAAAACAGAAAGCTACTCATCCAGACTCTACAGCTTTTTCCAGCATGAAAATCACAGTAAGAAAGACACCACTGTCACAGAAAACTGGCAAATTGTCATGGCCCAGAACCTCCTTCAATTACAAGCAGAGGGTTAGGGCGCCTCCTTCATCCACAAGCAGAGGGCGCTGGCCAATATTGACTTGGAAGATTGCAAAAGTCCAGGTTTGCCTTGTATTGAACAGTGAAACAATATCTCCAGGTTTTATGAATGTGACTGATGATCATAACAGGAATAGAGTTGAAATATGCTAGCTCAAAGGAAAAGAGAGTCTGGTCTGATAAAGGAAGCCATTTGAAACTTTCAACTCATGTGAAATATTGAAATTTTGAAAAGCATGTCATCAGTCAACATTCCAATCATAAGAAGCCTGTTTGTCCACAAGATCAAATGGAATAGATGCTGACAAAAAATGCCATTACACAGGCAGAAAGAAAGTTCTTGGTTTCTCAAAAGGCACTGACCTCCATAGTCACAGAGACTATCCTTCAAATAGTTTGTCATGAGATGACCAAAAAAAATGATGATATTTCAGTCACCCTTAGAGCAGTGCAGAGAAACAGTGTCACTTTGGCTAGGGTTTCTTCTGAAACACAGTAATGCTTGCAAGAAGAGATGCTAATATTGATGTTTTTCAAGAGGTTCACTTACCATCACATCCAGAGAAAAGCTGTGTCAAACAGATTTGTCAAAACACCTTCAGATACCTTACCTGATGAAGAGCCTCCTCCATGTATGAGCAGATGGCCAAAGCCATTGCAGGTTGTTGAGAAACTGATTAATCTAAAAGTGCAGTGTAAGGATACAAAGAAATTAAATAGAAGTCATTGCACAGGTAAATGATAGTGCTTATGATACAAAAGTATTGGTTTTCCTATTCAAAATGAGAATGTCTGTCAAACTGTACCTATAGTAGAAAGGAGACAATATTGAATATATGCATGCATTGATACCACAAGGAGCAATTTCTTTAAAGGCAATGGTTAAACAGTACTCCACTATCCCTTGCCCAGAAGTCTAAAGGAGCTCCTTTTGAGTAAACAGTGAAGTATAGTGTGAAAGCATGCAACCTAAAAGAGGCGCTACAGTCCAGGGAGAAGCTTGTAAATCACCTGGAAGCAGGGATTGACACCATGAACAAAAAGATCTTTTGCCAAAGCCTGCTCATCATATAGCCACCAGCAGATTAAGACAGGGTTTCTGGAAATGAGTTTTATTAGGTCTGGGCAGCACTCAAAACCCATGAAGCACTTCACTATTGCAAATCCAATCAAAGGACATCTACAGGACTCTGTCAAACCAAGCTTAAGGGAGGAGACATTTCTGCAAAGCAAGGAGCAGTCAGTTCATTTTATCCCAAGTCATCATCTAGTTTTGAAGAGCTTGGCAAGCATAAAAAGAAATCAGCTACAATGTGGCAAGCATAAGAGAAAAGGCATACTCCACAAGTAGCAGGAGGAATTTCTGCAAAGGGAACAGTCAATACATTTTAGCACCGGTCATTATCCAGTTTTGAAAGCTTTGAAATACATGGAAAGAGAACCAGCAGACAGGGCTTTTTGAATTCCATCACCAAGAAGATATCCCCTTGTGAGCTATTGTTCATTTTGTTCAGAAAGTCATTCAGCATATGATCATTGTTTGAATAAGTTTAAAAAGAAGCACAACCTTTTGATTATTCAAAAGAACAAAGCAGTATTCAGGTATTTAATTGACAGTTTTATAAAGGGTTGTTATGCATCATAAATATTACCTGTATTATTAAAACACAGTGGCAGAAGTGATGTAGAAATTGTTGAGTTGTTTGTCAAGGTTTAAAGCTCGGGGTCAGAGTCATTGTTCGGGTTTATATATTCAAAATGACAAACCCACTGTTTTAAAACAAAACAGAGTTGAAAACCAACGTTACTTTTCCAAGTTTAAGATTGTTGAAGATTTGTTTTAAATTGATATAAGAGAGTAAGGTCGAGGGAAATATTTTCAATTTCAAAACTGAAAACCAGACCCCGTGCCTCCCTAGCACCAAAGCAACAATTTTCGGGTCAATTTGCAGAGCCGAGCCCTGTTGAACGCCGAGCGACATGCCTGGAAACACGCGCGACGCGCTTCGGAGGGCGTTTGCACTGGCAGTTAGTATTGGCGCGACGCGCCTGTATAAACCAGCGACGCGCCTATACGCCACCCGACAGGCCGACCCGACAGGCCGCCCGAGTCAGTTTTTGCGCGCCGTTCTTTCTTCAAGGAGTGCCGCGCATGCTTAAGAGCCTCTGGTGTTAATGCAGCCTTTCAAAACGGGTGTTCATCAAAATTGAAGGTATTTTTATATATTCCCCCATCGATTTCAAGGTTTTGCTAAGTGACAAGAAGGTTTAAAACTTCTGACCTTGTCATTATAGCTAAAAACAGTGTTTTCCACACAGTGAGAAGTGTTGAAATATGATAAAGGGCTGACTGTGTTATTCAAACAAACACCTACAGAGATACTTGGTTTTGAGATTAAAGGCAGTTTTTTTTCAAAACAATCAAAAGGCAGAGGTTTTCCTGTAAAGATTTGTGTTTTGATTAAAGGAGATTTTGTTGTAGAAAGGTAGGGTTTAGGTCTGCAGAGAAACTTTCCACACTGTCCTCAAAGCAGTTCCACATTATTAAAACAGTGAAATGCAACCAGTGAAAAGGATTTTGACTTATTTGCTTTGAAAAAAGAGAACTCACATAGTTTTTGCCAAAAATTGTGTGGTCTTCTAAAAATTCTGTCATTTTCGCTCCAATCCTGTGTATTGACAGTCTAAGCATATGTATGGTGGTTTGCTAGAGATGCAAATTGTTGAAAGGTGGCACACCTATACAGGGCAGAATTGTTAATGACTGAAAGCCTCCTTGATCAAGGAGCTAGGTGTATTGGTTGGCATCTAAGACTTCAAAAAACAGAGCGATTTTAGCATTTTCTCACAGCACACTCTTTAGCAGACTGCCCTTCTTTCACTATATTATTTTCTACTGAAAAGTGTTGACTGAGATATTTTTAAAAGGTGCAGGACCACTTTCTAAAGGACAGGTTGTTGATGATTGAATTTTAACATTGGAGACAGAGGTACAAAGGTAGTGGTTGATTTCTTAACTTCACAAGTGAAAGGTGTTCTTCATAAAATACTGTGCACTGATATTTCACCTAACCTAGGTCTGCCCTTCTTTTCACTACATTGTATCATTTTGAAGAGCTGTTGACTGTGATATTTTTCAAGAGGAAGACCATTTCTGAAGAGCAGGGTTTTAATATCTGAAGATTGGTCTTAGAGACACAAATACAAGTGTTGGTTGGCCTCTAACAAATTCATCAGAGGAATGATTGCTTAACACTGTATACAGGAAATTGACACAACATGTTGTCTCATCTTTACTGATGATGTCCTATTGAGGAATTTACCTGGCTGAGGTGCATCCAGAGGTGAAGGGCTGGTTGGTTTATTCGAAGAAACATTGTTGCAATCTATCCTAACCACATTGTCCATTCTGTCCAAGCAGTATAGTGACCAGTTTCAATCCAGCAGAGCATTTTTACATACACTGAAGGCAGTTTGCCTCTTCCAAAGCTTGTTCAAGTCAGAATGCCTCCAAAGCAAGATCACAGGAGCGGTCCACATACGAGATATGAGCCTACCTCCACAGAAGAAATCAATGCTCACCCATCTGTGCTTTTCAATTTCCATGAAGTAGGCTGTCTTGATTTCTGCCAGAAGATAGAAGAAGTCAAGAGTTTTTCGCCACTAACACATTTGTGTGCTTTGAGATTCAAGGAAAAACATTTCCAATTGGCAGGTCTTGACTTCAAAATTTCTCCAAGGTATGTATCCAAGGCTACCAAGATCCCGTATCATGGTGAAAAGTGGTTTAAACAAGCTCATCTTGATCTAGAGGATTATAAACCTTTCATCAAGCCTGAACATAGGGAAACTATCACTGCTATTTTCCCTTTTTCCTATCTTCTTGACAGTTATGCTCCATTGATGAAAGCCATAATGAGATATTTCACTTGTGAAGGGAGGTTTAATCGAATTTATGCCTATCATGTCTGCTTGTTGATGCATTTTACCAGAAGCAGGAAACTAAACCTTCCGTACTTTTTGTCCAAGAGCATAGAGAAAATGGCATCTACTGTCCAAAAGAAGGCTCTGCCTCAGCAAATCCCTTCTCTTTTTCATCATTCCTTGATCAAGATTATCTTCTTACACCAGCTAGAGAAGAAAGGGGTTTCATGGGATTCATTCATCAGCCATTCAGATTTTGCCATTGTCCCTCCTGTTCATGTGTCTCCTACTCAGCCTGTCCATCGCCCAGTGCCTTTGTCTAGTAGGCCCACACCTAGAAAACTCAAAATGACTACTGGGCAGCCAAGTCAGCAGCAAGAAGGAGAAGGCAGTGAACAACAGCAGTTGGAGGTTGAGGAACAGCAACAGTTGGAGGTTGAGGAACAACAGCATTTGGATTTTGAGGGACAACAGCATTTGGATATTGAGGGACAACAGCAAATACAGGAAGAGGAACAGCAGCAGACAGCAGTTCAGGAGCAGCAGGTTGGGCAGGCAATTGAAGCACCTTTTGAGCCACAAACTGGACAAGATATTGAGGAAGGACAGCAAGCTAAAGCTGCCACCTTAACAATAGCAAAGATTGTTCCTAGTAAGAGGAAATTGCCCGAAAAGACACTTTCTAGTTTGCCAAGGAGGAAAAGCGCCAGATTGGCTTTCAAAGGCAAAAGTAAAATTGGAGAAAGTACAAAGCATAGAGGTGAATTAGCTATTATCCCTATCCAAAGCGATGATAGTGACAATGAGGCCCGCCTCCTTGAAAACCTCCTCATTCACAAAGAGGGGCAAATTGAGGTATTACAGGAAGATCTTCAAAGGGCGAGGAATTTCAACCACTTCTTGGAGGTTGAAAACAAACAAATGAAGTTTCATGCAGCTATTCATGAGGCAAGGGCAATTAAGTATAAAAAAGAGGCAGAAAAGGCGCAAGTAAGGATTGAAGAGCTCATTGGCGAGTTTGATGATGAAGATGAGGAAGACCAGCCTAGGCGGAAGAGGCCTAGGACCATCGGGCTTAGAAGAGCCTTGGAAAAGCAGAGAGCAGAAGAACAAGCTCATTTCGAAGCCTTTCCTCTCACTGCCCTACTTGAGCAGGAAATTGAGGAAAACAAAGAAGCATGGCTTGAGAGAGCTAACCAGCATTTGGAAACAAAGCTTGAGAGGGCAAACAGGGATCTTGAGCTACAAAGAAAGAGGACTCTTCACTTTCAGAAGCTAAATCAGTTTGCCAGGCGAAAATTAAAGGTAGCACAAGAGAAATTGAAGAAGTTGAAGGAGAAGCGCCTAGCACGGAAGGAAGGGAAATGCATATCAGCCCTTGATATCTTGGCCTCAGCTTCAGAGCATGTTGCTATGGACCCTTGAGGGTCATGCATGCCAATTTTAGGCCTTGTTCGACAATTTTTGGTTTTTCGGCATTTTTTGGGTTTTTGGCCAAAAACTCATAATTTCGCCATTTCAGTTTGATGAGTAGTCAAGGGAGGAGAATGATACCAATGGATGCCATAATTCCATGAGCAGGTCTCCAGCGATTTTCAGGGCATTTGAAGATCATTCGCCCCCTCAAATTGGCGAAAAACACCCTCATTTTGCACGTTCTGCCCGCCATATCAGCAGTCTGCTATTTTCTAGGTTTTTTCACACAGGTACAGTTTTGGATGACTTCCGGACCTCGGATTGAGTTGGTTCCAGTTGCGCCAGAAAGTAGACACAGAGAGATTTCCAGAAAGCCCTCATGAGCCTCATTTCGACATCAGGAAGGCTACCTATTGCATCCAGCAAGTCAGGGGACCTTTTTCAGGCATAAATATGAAGTATTTTTGTAATTTTTGAACTTCAAAAATCTGCTTTTCCCAAATGTGCGTTAAGCTATTTTTATCATTGGGAAATGATGTCAAGTCAATATAATTTCCGTTTTTAGCAGTTTTTTAGATATTTTATGGGATATTTTGTGCCTTGGGCTTTGCAAAGCCTCAAGGACAAGTTTAGATATTTTGACTTGGCCAATGGGATAGCTAGTTGCTCCATGAGGTTTTCCTACCTCAAGCCTATTTATTCCATGGGTTTCATTGTAAATCAGAGGCTGAACTTGAGAGAATAATTAATACATTGGTCATATGAGCTTTGATGAATACACTTGAGTTATGATTTTTGGACTGCCTCTCGTATGCTTTTGAGGAATGATGAAGGTTTGGTGATGGATTCCATGACATGGTAGAATGGTATAGTTTTTCTTACTATGTTTTTTGTCTTCTAGTTTTCATTCATAATCCATGCTTCTTGCTGCTATAGATCAGTAGAGATTATTTTTGAGATATGCCCATGGAGGCACCTCAAAATTCCTGAATCTTCATAGCTTGATGTTTTCTTCTTCCTTTGTTATGCTAAAGAATTCTTAACTGCTCTTTAGTAACCTAAGGATAATGTTTGCTAGTTTTATTTACAAGTTCTATGTATGTTGAGTAGGATGTATGGTGTGCCCTGCTTACCTATAAGTTGTCCATAGTTCTGTCTGTAAAACTTTCTCTTTGACTGATTTGTTGATCATCTTGTTGAACCAAGGAGGCCTAGTCCCAATCTAGCCCTTTGCCTAAGACTATGAAATCTTGTTTGTCAAAGTGCCCAATGACTTAGAGACTATGTTTAGGCGTTCCGGCGTAGTTTATGAGTTGTTAGTTTGTCTCATGTGTTTTCCCCAAAGTCTGATAGCCATTTCCCGAAGTTAGAGGGTCTTATACCTCTATGTATGGCTGGAATGTTTGATTTCTATGTATTAATTAGCTCATAGTTACATTTAACATGATTAATGGCTTGCTATAAAATTTTTATGTCTGCTATCAACTAGTTACACTTGAAATCCCCTTGTCTTTCACCAAATTGTTGTCCATTTAACCCATTTTGCCCCAAGATCCCTTCTACTGTGAATCAAATCGGCCCTACAGCAGCCTCACATCATCACCTCATAGCTTCCTTGACCTGTTTGACCCCATAGCCCAATTTATCTACATCTTGTTATCTAGTTTATGTATTTGATCAGTTTCATCCCTCACAAACTTAAAAAACCAAAAAACTAAAAACATACTTCATAACTAGCCTAATATCAGAACACTGCAAGTAAACACACCGACATCTTTTACACATTTAGAGAGAGCCCTCTCTGAGTCCAGGAAGGCTAGGTCCTCGGGCTCCAAAGCTTGGTTTGATGTTACATCGTCATTTGGCTAGCCAATCGGCCAAATCACGGGACCCTAACACTACTCTCGTTTTAATATTTAATATGGAATTATTGTTCTATGATAAATAAACGAATAATGAAAGAAATATGCATTTCCCAGATTCCTGTATAACAGTTCATTCTTTAATCATTGTATACAGTTACATTACTTTATGGAGCTTGAAAAGTTAAAGTACATGCAGTTTTCTTTTATAACCCTTAAGCCCAAAAAATTTAAGCTACAAAACTAACCATCCTTTTTGTATCTGAAAACTCTCAAATTTAATCACAGAAAAGGATATTTTATATAATTATTGATGGAACTCTTTCACTGTTTTTAATAGGATATCATAAGTAACTTTCTCATACAGGTATCAACAAAACAATTGGTACAAATCAACCTTAGCTTTTCACTATTTATAACCTGCAAACAAAATTTTTCCGATAGTGCTTTTCTCTAATTATGTGATAGAAAAAAAGACTGTAATTACATCTCTAAAGAATTTCATTGACTACAGGAGTACTTATCTATGTTTAATTTTAATTTAGCTATGGTCCTCCCAACCATCAAGTGAGGCAATTATGCCCTCCTTGCCCCCATGCTCCAAACTGAACTGTACAGGTTAACAATGGATTTTCTTTCTGTTGTGACTCAGGACATCCATTCCAGTTAGTACCAGAAACTTTTGGAAATCTCTAAGTGTGATTCCACTACTTATTTTCTAGCTCAAGAATCCCTCACTCTTTCCTTCATCCATCAACAGAACCTTGACTCCTCACCGGGATCAATTCTTTATGTTGGACATTGGTTTCAATGCTCCCCGTGTGTTTCATGACATGGACTAACCGCCTCTCGTCGATCCTAACTTTGGCGATTGTAGCAGAGACTAAAGCCTGTAGGTTTTGGTCTAACGGTAATCGTGATTCCAACAAGTGGTATTAGAGTGACATGTCGCGAGTTCGAAACTCACCCAACTCGCATTGGGGGTGAGATTGTTGGACATTGGTTTCAATGCTCCCCATGTGTTTCGCGACATGGACTAACTGCCTCTCGTGGATCCTAACTCTGGCTATTGTAGCGAAGACTAAAGCCTGTGGGTTTTGGTCTAACGACAAATTTCGTGATTCCAACACTTTATCCTTAGAGGAGCAGGTGACTATTTCCAATTTTTCCCAACCTCTTTTCAGTTTTTGGAAACATTTACCATCAGAGTTTTTTTTACTTATCTTATCCAGTTATTTTATAACAACTCTATCATTAAAATTGATAATATTAATTGTCTCAGTTTTCTTTTATTAACAAATCATGGTATTGTAACAAAACCTATTTACAGATCAAGAATCTCCAAGGTAAAAAAATATATTTAAATGTCTTTTTAAATGTATATGTTTAACATATATATTAAATGTTTTTATGATCAATAATAATAGTAGTAGTTTAAAATAAAGTTATAATTTAGTTAAATTTTATGAATTTTTAAATTTTAACAATGTGAGATGTATCATGAAGTTTTTTGATGCATACCATGGATTGAGGTCTATTGATGTTTACTATCAATTTAAAGTATAACTATTTTTTTTACAAAATGGATGGAAAATTGGAAGGTTGTACATATAGTTCTTCAAATACTATAGCTCTATAAACATTAAAAAAAGAAAATGATTTAAAAATAATTTGAGCAGGTTGCTACAAGAATATTGCCCTATAAATGGGCCTCACAAACACATAAGATAATAAATCATTAAAAATTAATTATATGTAGATAAAGCATCCACCATATTATCGACATGGATAGATGTGACTTTAGAATCCATAGTCATTGTAATAGATGTCATTGTGTAACCAACAAGAAGTCAAACTCTTTATTAGTTGGTATAGCAACAACATGCTCCATGGAACTACCAAGGGTGCTAAAGGATGAAAAAATACACAAAGGTGTCCATATGACATAAATGAGGGGAGCCACGGAATATGGGGGAAGGTTGTGAAATGCCATTATCTACACTAACAGAGACTACATGTATGCCATACTAGAGGTCATTTAAATTCGTTTACCCTACAACACTACCATTGATCCTTTAGAATATTTCATTCATAATGGATAAGATCATGCTCTCATTTTCGAATAGTGCATTAGTCTCTAATTTTATTCTACTAATTCTAACTACTTCTTTCCATTTATTCCATTAAAATGTAAAATAGGTCATAATCCTTTTTTTGTAATGGTCATGTGTCATTACAACACTCACATGATTTTTAGAAAATCCAAGGAAAACAACACAAGGGAATAGGTTATGGAGTGAGCTTTGTAACAGGCCCAACCCCTAGATTCCCTTCATGGGACAATGTCTCAATTTTTTTTCCAAAATTTAAGCTTTAATGCTTGTTAATTACATGTGTGATGGTCCTTCCAATGGTAATGATTACATAGGAGTTCAATTTTCTAAGTGGAATGGAATTTGGTCTTAACTTTTATCGTCTTTGAAATTTAAATTTTTAAGTGGCAAAGCACACTATTTGATCGTATTACTCAAAAATTTACATTTTACATTCTCAAGTGACAAAAGCCCTTAATTTTCAGCATTATAAGCAATATAAGCTAGGACCAATAGTTTTATGTCCCCAAAGCAGCCGCATGAGTTAAGGCACATTATGACCTCTGAGCATGCAACACCATTATGGTTCTGCAACAATGGCACAACCAACTTGCGTGTACTACAATTGGAGTCACACCTCTACAATTACACTCATATATGTGATTGGTTAACAATGTGTGCAGAATAAACAAGTAACTAGTCACAATTTAGTTTATCTTTTGCTTCATCAACATTGCATAAACATAATTCATTTAACTTCACTTCATGAAATTAGGTGCATACACATTATTGACATCAATAATGTAATAATACACATGAATATGATGGAGGTACATAAACTCCAATAATATTTACTACAGCTCCAAGTATCTAATATATAATGTTACATTAAATAGGAGGCACAGGTGCTCCCCTACCCATCCTCTTTGCAAGTACAAAATAAAACTAAACTTACAAGCACCTTCATTTGGCATCATGTCACAATCGGGTCTCTAGGTTATGCAAGTCACAACCAACCCTAGCTGATAGTTCCCTTTAGGTCGTGTTATCACCAAAATCGTACTTGATTGGCTACTGATCAGACAACTTCAATGTAATATTTCAAACCAATCTTGTGATTGAAGCTTAGCCTCCTCAGCCTGAGAGGGTTCTCTCAAGGGTTAATGATATGGGATATAGATAGATGGATAACTCTATTATTTTTGTTTTGGTTCAGGTTGAGAATTTGAATGCTGGCTACCATTGGGCTATCGAGTAAGTGATAGAGCTCTCAATAACAAAGGCTTTCCTTATGGAAGTTGAGGCTTGTATATACTTCAATGAAAGGGTAACACATTCAGGAAAATCCAGATAACTTGAAGTTCAAAGGAAGTCACAGCATGTAATACATGAATTCTGAGTAATGAAACATCAAGGTTATGGAAGAGAAACATTTCAAATATAGGACATAAAACTCATTGAATATACCCTAAGAATCTTAGGTGAAGAAAAATTGTATGTTACTGTATATATCATTCAATCCAAAGCTTTACAAAGTGGTCTGCTTAGATAACATTTTCCAACCTGTAGGTTGAAACCAACATCAACATGTATACATTGGGCTTATGGATTCAAAGAAATCTCAGAAAATCAGTAAATCTAATTGACATGGAATTTGAGGCATATCAGGGTTTTTAGTCATGAGACATACACTTGAAACATGTAAAAACACAGTCAATCCATTTATAAAGGAAGTCAGAGCATCTAAATATGAGTTCTAAGTAATATAGATGAACACCACTACAAATAAGATATATAAGAAACACTGATAGAACAAGAAAATAGTAAAAAACCCTTTTGAATCTCAATTTGGTCAAGTAGAAGCTCTCTACATTAGCTGAAACAATATTTTTACAATATGCACCAATTTTGCAAAAAAGTCTCCCACATTTTGCTAATTCGACCTCTTGGCCTTTAATAGACCATTAAAACATGAGATGAAATCATCCTCTGCTAGATACTTCAAATTCCTAACACTTGACACCTTGCATAACCATAAAACATCAAATTTATGACAAAAAGACACCTATCCTACTTGATAGTCCTATTTCAACTAGGACTCAAACTCTTCATTACTATTTTTGAAAACCTTATCCTAACCACCATATCTATTTGAAATTACATCATTGACAATTTTATCATCGCATGGTCGAATTTGGATGATGGGCTTGAGCTCTTCATGACCACTTTGCTGACCTCCACATAAGTAGGAAACCAAACCCTGCTTTTTAGGCATATGATCTTTTGCATTAATTGAACATTCTGACCATCATGTACTCTTAATTTTGTGGTCCTTTGCTGTTTTAAGTTGAAGTAACAAATTCCAAAAATCCTTCATAGGCTCCAGCTATCCATAACCATCATCAAATTGTTCAAATGAGCTGAAAATAGATTGCGCTACAAAAACACGATAGTTTAGTAGCGCTTTTCGTAGCATTGCCCTTTAACCCTTTTTTCTTCAAATCCTTGAATTATTTCCTTCAAAATCATCTTCATTACCTTTAGAGATATCCTCAATATCAATTTCAAACCTTAATTCGTATTTTTACCCCAAAAAATGTGATGAAAAAGGGAAAGAAAAGCTGCTATAGCAGTTTCATAGCGCTTTTTTCCTTTTTTACACTATTTGTGCTATGAAATTGCTGAGTGAGCAGTTTTGTCCAAAATTTTCCAAAATGAAAATTATAAATGCGCTAAAAACTCAAAATCAATCTGATTTCATCATATCACTTGAAAAACAGAGTCATTGTAGCCTTCTTGAGGCCCCTTCTTCATTTGCAATAGGTTGGCCTATTGATTTTTCCTGTTTTTTCTTGAAAAATAGGTCTTGGGACAGAGCCTATATCTCCTACTCCATAATTTATTTTGAGAAACAAATGGAGGGTTTTGTAGGTCATGATTTCTTTAATAAAAACCTCTCTTGGGGTTTTGAAACACATCTCCTGTTGTCCATAAATTTCCTTTGAAAAACATGTGTAAAATAGGAAAACTCTGTTTCTGAAAATATGGCTTCAAAGAAAGCCTTGTATATCCCAACTGATAAAACGTGTGAGAAACGTGAGAGAGATTTTGTAGCTGGGGGTGTGATGAAAGAAAAACTCTTTCATAATTCCAAAATAGTTTTGAATTTGGCCTGAAACGGAACTTGAAGTTGACTTCTAAATAGTCATGTACAGGACATTTTGTAACAACAGTTTCGTAGTGCATTTTAATTTATCAATTTCTCCCAACTCCTAATTAATTTGAGGAAACTAAGAGAGTTTTATGTATTTAATTTTTTTAGGAAGAAAAAACTCTTTTCATTTTCCTAAATTCGTTTTCAGTTGCTCAGAACAACCTTGGAAGTTGACTAATCAATACCAAAAAATAGAGTTTTTGCTTCATATTGCGCTACGAAAAGACACCACTTTCGTAGTGCAAAACGACTTTTTTGAACTAGTGGCACTACAAAAGTAAGGTTTCTTAGCTAATTGGCTAGTTTTGATGAAGAACTTGGGAAAATGAAATGAATAATGAAATGATGAATGACTTGACGTAAAAAACCTTTAAAATGGATTTGTTTAACACTAAGAAAGGTTCGAACCTAAAATCTAATACTCCCTTTTGGTCAAATTCATGAAATGACTCCTAAGACCCTATTTTGACCCATGATCAAAAACAAACTTGAAACTATGATGTTTTGAGAATTTTTGAGTGATAACAGGTCGCATAACACCACCCCTCTTAGCTCAACTCAGGCCTGCAACACTACTACAACTATGGTTGATCCTTAGAATGACCACCAACTTCACACTTCAAAAACCTGCATTACTCATCCATCTCTACACCCGGTAGGGAGGACTCACCCATCCTTCTCAGTTAAGTTGTGAAAAAACTGAATATTTGGACTCATCCTCTTCCCTTTGGCTCGTTCCTCACTCTTCGGCTAATTTTATGTCCATGAAATTTCTTCCTTAGTTGTGTTCTATTCACCCACCAAATATTCTCTATTTATACCCTTGTTGGCACACAAAAGGAGGACCTAGGTATAAAGAACATTGGCCAAGAAAACCCATCATACACTAGCCCTTTCAGCATCACTTGTGAGTAGGTGAAGTCTCACTTTAGGCATCTATGAGGGACTGCAAGAACCTGCACAATCCTACACTGATGAAGGAGATGCAGATTCTACACTTGTCATTAGTATTTATTCAATGTCTTTGTTACCCATAACATAAAAATTAGGTATACCCATATTATGCACATTAACTCCATCATATTCAAATTACAGAATCATGAATAAAAATGGAAAGTTCATTACATTATGCAAGGACATAGAAATTAATCCAACCAGATATTTTATTATTATTGTAAAGTCTCTGTTACATTCCAATTGCCACATATATCCAACCTAATAGATCAACTATTACCATGCGAGACATATATAGAACATCAAATTGCTCAACTTCCATAAAATAATTTAGAATTTTTTTGTAGTATTCACAAAGTAAAGGTTGAGATTTACCTCTAAAGTAGTCATGTCCTTTTTACCTTTTTAATTAAATTGATTAATTAAAAGAAATGTGCTACTAACAAGTGTCATTTAAAATGACTTACAGTTTTTTTGAGCTTTTGGTATTGATAAATCATGGTATTGTAAAAAAACATATTTAAAGATTAAGAATCTCGACGATAAAAATATATATTCACATGTCTTTTTAAATGTATATGTTTAACACATATATTAATTTATTTTATAATAAATAATAATAGTATTAGTTTAAATCCCGGATGTGGGTGATCGGTAGGGAGTTTATGTTGACAGGACAGGGGATGGGCAAGGCAGATCGACACCTGCCCACCCAGGATGAGCACATTTACACGCCATCGCATGCCAGATCTTGGAATTTATTCAGCGTTGAGCTCAAAGGCACGACTTCTGGGGAGATGGGAGTTCACACCATGGATTTTGCTTGGAGTTTCTCCTTCGCATGCTTTGGCATGCTGCATTCTGTTTCTTTCATCAATGAGGCCATTATTGGGCAGGTCTATCGCAGCAAGTTGGGCGAGGTTAAAGAGAGGGGAAGCGAGGAGTTTTATGCCGAGGTTCAATGGCAGTTGCTGTGCTCCCTCTGTCGTAAGGTCTCGCTCATTCTCTCTGCTCTGTCGCACATTCACTCTGTTTATCTGGTGTTTGCTGTTGATCAACTAGTCTTTTTGTTGTCTGTTGTAAAATATCAAGTCCATGCTGCTTGGCGCTTCCTAGTCGCTGAGTCTCGTCCAAGTTTGTATGTCATTGCACCCACGCTAGCTTCCACCATGCCACGGTTATGCCATCACAAGAGGAGCTGAAGGGGCGGCACCAGGGGCCTCCCTCCCAGGGCGTCTACCAGCCACTCGTCTAAAATGCCATCAAGTTCAAGTGGCATGAGTGCTGGTCGTTATCCGAGGACCCGCAGTGGGAGAGGGAGGTCCCTTCCGACAGCTTCAGTTCCTCCGCCCAACACTGGTAGTGTGCATTTCATCTTTGACAGCACCCTGAACCGACCAAGAATTTTTGTGCTTTTCTCTGTCATTTTTCAGGAGGAGGCACTGCCGGGGGTGCCAATTGTTCCACCACCTGGCCTCGATTAGCCCACTGAACCTGGTTCCCATCCTCAGAGTGGAGCTGTCAATGCGCCCTTTCATCCCCTGAATGTTCCTGCTTTCAGTGTGCCTGAAGAAGTGATGGAGACTGCGGAACAGAGGCCCTCGGTTTCTGAAGAGGCCCTGGCGAGGGATATGAAAGCGTTTGGTTGGTGCAGTGTAGAGGAAGTTCAGCCTGATGAATAGTCTGTGTACTGAAAAGCTCTCCTCTTCTTTTTGGTTCATTCCTAGGTTTTTGTTTATGTTCATATGGTTAAGGGCTAGTCCCTGGTTTGTTTATGTTCATATGGTTTTGGTTATGCTCAGATGGCTTTGGGCTCGTCCCTGGTTCATAATGTACACACTCAGAATGTATATGGTGTTGAACCCCTGCGTGGGTCTTGGTTCTCTCCACCAGGCCGGTCTCCATGAAAATGGACAGTCTCTTTTTCTGTTTCTTCCTGTTAGATCTGCCATCCCAATGGCAGCTGTTTTTGACCTCGGTCATATTGTAATATTACGCACTTGTTAATAGATCAGTTTTATTTAGAAAAAATAGTAGTAGTTTAAAATAAAGTTATAATTTAGTTAAATTTTATGAATTTTTAAATTTTAACAATGTGAGATGTATCCGGAAGTGTTTTGATGCATACCGTGGATTGAGGTCTATTAATGTTTACTATCAATTTAAAGTATAACTATTTTTTAATAAAATGGATGGTAAATTGGAAGGTTGGACATATAGTTCTTCAAATACTATAGCTCTATAAACATTTAAAAAAGAAACTTATTTAAAAAACATTTGAGCAGGTTGCTACAAGGATATTTCCCTATAAATGGGCCTCACAAACACATAAGATAATAAAGCATTAAACATCAATTATATGTAGATAAAGCAACCACCATATTATCGACATGGATAGATGTGAATTTAGAATCCATAGTCATTGTAATAGATGTCATTGTGTGACCAACAAGAAGTCAAACTCTTTACTAGTTGGTATATCAATAACATGCTCCATGGAACTACCAAGGGTGTTAAATGATGCAAAAATACACAAAGGTGTCCATATGACATGAATGAGGGTAGCCACAGAATATGGGGGAAGGTTGTGAAATGCCATTATCTACTTTAATAGAGACTACATGTATTCCATACTAGAGGTCATTTAAATTTTTTTACCCTACAACACTACCATTGATCCTTTAGAATCTTTAATTCATAATGGCTAAGTTCATGCTCTCATTTTCCAATAGTGCATTAGTCTCTAATTTCATTTCACTAATTATAACTACTTCCTTCCATTTATTCCATTAAAATGTAAAATAGGTCATAATCCCATTTTTGTAATGGTCATGTGCCATTAGAACATTCACATGATGTTGAGAAAATCCAAGGAAAATGACACAAGGGAATAGGTTGTGGAGTGAGCTTTGTAACAGGCCCAACCCCTATATTCCCTTCATGGGACAAGGTCTCAATTTTTTTTCCAAACTTTAATCTTTCATGCTTGTTAATTACATGCCTGATGGTCCTTCCAATGGTAATGATTACATAGCAGTTCAATTTTCTAAGTGGAATGGAATTTGGTCTTAACTTTTATCGTTTTTCAAATTTCAAGTTTAAGCGGCAAAGCCCACTATTTGATCGTATTACTCAAAAATTTCCATTTTACATTCTCAAGTGACAAAAGCCCTTAATTTTCAGCATTATAAGCAATATAGGATGGGAGCAATAGTTTTATCCCTCCAAAGCAGTCGCACGAATTAAGGCACATTATGACCTCTGAGCATGCAACACCATTGTGGTTCCGCAACAATGGCACAACCAACTTGCGAGTACTACAGTTGGAGTCACACCTCTACAATTATACTCATATACGTGATTGGTTAACAATGTGTGCATAATAAACAAGTAACTAGTCACAATTTTAGTTTATCGTTTTCTTCATCAACATCACATACACATAATTCATTTAACTTCACTTCATGAAATTACACATACACATTATTCACATCAATAATGTAATAATACACATGAATATGATGGAGGTACATAAACTCCAATAATATTTATTAGAACTCAAAGTATCCAATATATAATGTTACATCAAATAAGACGAGGCACATGTGCTCCCCTACCCATCCTCTTCGCAAGTAAAAAATAAAACTAAACTTACAAGAACCCTCAGTTGGCCTCATGTCACATCCAGGTCACTAGGTTATGCAATTCACAACAAACCCTACCTATCAATTCCCTTTAGGTCACATACCACGACCAATCTTAGCTCAACTCAGGCCTGCAACACTACTGCAACTATGGTTGATCCTTAGAATGACCACCAACTTCACACTTCAACAATATGCATCACTCATCCATCTCTACGCCCGGTAGGGAGGACTCACCCATGCTTCTCAGTTAAGTTGTGAAAAAACTAAATATTTGGAATCATCCTCTTCCCTTTAGCCCATTCTTTAGTCTTCGGCTAATTTTATGTCCATCAAATTTCTTCCTTAGTTGTGTTCTATTCACCTACCAAGTCTTCGCTATTTATACCCTTGTTGGCACACAAAGGGATGACCTAGGTATAAATAACATTCGCCAAGAAAACCCATCATACACTAGCCCTTTCAACATCACCTGTGAGTAGGTGAAGTCTCACTCGAGGCATCTATGAGGGAGTGTAGGAACCTGGATAATTCTACACTGATGAAGGAGATTTAGATTCTTCACTTGTCATTAGTATTTATTCAATGTTTTTGTTACCCATAACATAAAACTTAGGTATACCCATATTATGCAAATTAAATCCATCATATTCAAATTATAGAACCATGAATAAAAAATGGAAAGTTCATTACATTATGTAAGGACATAGAAATTAATCCAACCATATATTTTATTATTATTGTGAAGTATCCATTACATTCCAAATTCCACAAATCTCCAACCTAATAGATCAATTGTTACCATGCGAGACTTGTATAGAACATCAAATTACATCATCAAGCACATATGCTCACACACATACTATTATCTAAGTATATATTTTACATTGAAACGTTATCTATTTAAAGATTTATATTAGGGAGCAAAGCCAACAAGCAATATATTTTTACTATGGGTAGTAACTATTTCCACGGTAAAAAACCAACAATCTAAGCCTAATGGCTTTCCATGTTTCTCACATTATACACACTGACCATTATCTAGATTTCCTATATGCTATCCTTCTGCACAACCCAAAATATTTCCCCAATAAACTACTCCAACAAGCCCTTGACACTCACCTGTGTGAAGTCTTGAGCCTCTTAGTCTTTCTGTTTTTCCATCCTACTTTTTTCCTTATCACAGTAAGTATGTCTCCCAGTCATTTTGTTTGCTCAAAATTTTTTGAGCCAATCCTATATCTTCAACTTTTCTTCCTTTCAACACTTTCCCTCAAGGCTGCAAGTATAGGGTTATTTACTTCCTAGCCCCAAACCATTGTGCCTAAATGTTCCACTAATATTTGCATGCCACCTCTCAGTGCATAGAGGGTTGATCACTTCTTCTAAATGTTGTAATCAATGTAGCTACAACCATCCTCCTGTTGCTTGAAGGTAAATATAATATTATTCTCGTTACGTGCAACAACCCCATGAACTATAAGAACTATTGTTACACTTGACTTCCTCAGTGGTACATATACTTTTGAAAACTTCCCCTACATTGCATCTTTCAGACTTTTTATCTTTACTAGAATTTTACAAATTGCACAAGGTCTATGAAATCGATTAATGTCTTAGTTATGACCTTCTTCTTTTATTATATTCTCCTTGTGGATGCCATTTGAGCTTTCCACTTATTTCTAACTCAGAAACTATTATCCTCAACTATCCTAGCTCTGTTATGTTTATTTTAGCTCTCCATATGCCTTAGACATAATGAACTTGTTCGAATATCTCTCTAAAATTTATAAGTTCCTACCATGTTGCATCATAATTTGAAATATATTAGACCTGATTCCATTTGTTGTCGCATTTAAGTCTCCCGATATATACTGCCTTAGTTTTCATACAAAAGTGAGTGAACGTCCTATCTGCAGCCATTCCTGTCAAATAAGTTGCTTTAAATATATCCTTGTCATTATGGTTCAATCATTCGATCTTTAATTAAGTGGATTTTCATCCCAATTGTGGCCATGGTGTCCATATGACTTGGCTAAATGTAATATTTCCTAGTACCTTCATTTTCATCTTCCCATTTTTAACAGTTCTTTACAAGTGTTTATCCTCTTGGCACAGCCTGCTATGTGCTCCCTCCTCCATACTTGTGTTCAATTGTTTTCCTAAGCTATCTGAACAACACATAAAAATAACCCCTTATTGTGATCATTTTTTTCTCA
Organism: Pinus albicaulis; assembly: GCA_034641835.2. Taxonomy (NCBI): domain Eukaryota; kingdom Viridiplantae; phylum Streptophyta; class Pinopsida; order Pinales; family Pinaceae; genus Pinus; species Pinus albicaulis. Next base: position 1,041,220,302 of record CM076581.1, read on the forward strand.
ATATTGTGCTGACATACTTACTACATGGTATATCGACTTCCCTTGTAGAGTTTCACCCAATTCCCCTTGAAGAATCCCTCTACAGTTTCCCCATTGAGCTCTCTAATTGGACAACTCCTACCTATATTACACATATGGTCATATAAATACCCAACCAATACATATAAAATTTCCTGAGATGCTTTGGAAATTTATTGTCATGGAGAAGAACAACATATATTAGCTAGAGCTTCTTCTTCTTTATCCACCTATCATGCTAAAATTTCTCTCATGATTTCCTGATATTATTATAAAATATTTCCACTATGTAGTCATCCTCTAATTGTAGCGACTTTGATAGTCTATTCTCTATCATGCAAGAATCAATTAGGTTTTTCATCAAATAAATGTGAAAACTAGGAACTATGAATTCCATAGGAATTGCTACTTCTTGTCCATATACCAACCTGAAGGGTGTTTGTCCTATTAGTTTTTACATGTAGTCTTGTATGCCCATAGAACTATTGGAACCTGTAGATCACAATCGTCTTTGTTTTCATTACATTCAATTGTCAGTGAATTCAAGAATTTTGTTGAAATCCTTAACAGTTTCATTTGCTTACAGATGATAGGGGATACTATTTTGGTTCTTGATATATAATTATTTTGTTAGGGAAGAAATTTATTATTCATAAAGTGAGTACCTTGATCACTCTAGTATTTTAGGGCATCCAAACCTCGTAACTATGTTTTCAAATAGAAACTGCATAATAGTCTCTCTGTTGCAATCTCATACAAGTTTTGCTTCAACCCATTTGGTAATATAATTTTTCATAGTCATTATATATCTATCCCTTGATATTTTTGTTGGAAAGTTGATAGCTCCAATGAAGTCTATTTCCCACTTTTCAAATGACTAAAACATTACATGTGGAAGCAATGACATCTCATCCCTCCTATATGGTTTCCTGAACCTGTGATATATGTCGCAATTTTGGAAGAATTCCTTAACATCCTTATGGAGAGTGGGCCACCATAGTCCTATGCCAAACGATCTTCAACACAATAGCCTTCCCCACATAGCAACCTCTTGTAACTCCTTTCGCACTTCCAACAATATTAATGAGCTCTCATGTTCCAAAACACATCATTGAAGTATGCCATTTTTTCCTAGCTTGTATAGGAATATTGATCCATATTTACGAACAAAATAAATTAAATGAATATATCAATAGAAACACATATATATAGCAAAAACGAAACTTCAATTCATTAATAGCAAATTATTGAAAATTGTTTACATGCAAAATGTAACTAAACTAGCTTAGGCAATGGTAGCTTATCTCTTAGAAGATATGTGGTAGATACATTCCTTCTGAACTATGGTACAATGAGGCTTTAAGGCCTATTTATTATTGAGAAATAATGCAAAACCCTAAACATACAAGAACCTAACCCTAGGAAATGACGTGCCAAAAGTTTGTGGCCCTTGTTGGGGTCAATTGGTACATCAACTTTCTAGGTTTGTAACTTCGACATACGATCTTTGTTTGAGGCGTACGATACATCGGTATAAATATCTATCCAAGGAATACAAATTTTGACTAGGAACTCATGAAAAATACTATAAATTTTATTTTTTTCCAAAAAAATGTTGTTTTGGGCCTCAAAACAACTCTAGAAGTTCAGGCCCTGAAAAACTACCAAAAATAGTAAAGTTTGCTACAAATAAGGAACTGAAAGAAAAAATTGTGTGGGTACAAGTGGAATAGGTGGGTGGCCACCTTTATCCACCTAGATCAATCCTCCCCTCTTAGGAAGCAATGGTCCCCATTATGTTGAGTTCCTCCATGAGAAGGGGAAACATATGTTGAATTTGGTCCCTAATGAGCCACTTTCCTTGGTGCAAAAGTTGGCCAACATTGACAACACGATACAATTGGATTTTTTCATGGTGAGTGTTCTTGATCTACGTGTCCATGACTTGATAAGTTATGGCATGTTCCATGCATTCTGGGTTTAGCTATGTTGGTGTGAGATTTTCTGCAATGTTTGATGTGTCCATTAATGGTGGAAAGTATGGCCGAAGGTGATCCACATTGAACACTGAGTGTGGGCCAAGGAATGGGGGAATGTTGAGCTCAAAATAATTGTCTCCCATAGCCTTGGTGATGGTGTAAGGCCCATATTGGAGAGGTTAGAGATTTCGATGGGCTTCGGTAATGCATTCTTTCTACAAATGCAACTAAACTTTGTCACCCACATAAAATTTGCGTGGCACCCGATGTTGATCATGTCGTTACTTATACTTGGAATTGATCTTCTTCAAGATTTCAAGAACCTACTAGTAGATGTGTTGTATTTTTTTAGTAAATTTGGTTTCTTTATCAGCCTCAAATTGTACATGTGTGGATTTTGTCTGTGTAGTCGCATCATGCATGCTGTTGGGGTTCCCATGTTTTGGCCAGGTTGGAAAGATAAAAAGATGAGACAACATCAGAACCACTTTCGGACCTTAGGATCTAGCACTCTTGGGTCCAGAGAGGGATCTCTCTATGATTGTCAAAGGTACATGCCTTTGAGGCTCAAAGTTGAGGTGTTAGGCTAGTTATAAGGCTCGGAGTTTGTTTGTTTAATGTATGTTTGGTTGCTGGGAATCAGGAAAGAAAGTTCAATATGAGACAAGGACGATCAAAGATGATTTTAGGCAAAGGAGAGATACTCCAGGGAACATTCAAGACCATTGGGCAATGGAGTCAGGAAAGGGTTTACTTGCTATTCAATATGTAGGCTTTCAGTTGGGCTAGTCATCTAAAGCATTGGATCTTAAAGATGATTGTGTGATATGAAATGGTAAGAGAGAAAGGTGAAAGCAAAGAAACCTCCAAGGTGACCTTCAGAGATCAGATCCAGGGACAGGACATGCCATTGGACACCTGTGATCTGAAAACCAAGGGCTAAATCTTCAGACAAGGAACATTAAAGATTTATAACACAAAGTTGAAGACCTGAGATCAGAGAGAGACTTTGAACTCTCAATGCTTTGGCCTCTAGCTTGAGGGATCTTAGAAAGGGTCAATTAATTGAAAAGGATCCTAGTGAGATAGAGACAGAGTTCTAGACCTCACAGTGTTCCCAATTCGTTCAATTCAATCCTAACAAGAACATCTAAGAACAGATTCATTAATTCATACATCAGCTAGCAGGCAATGACATCTAATACACTGGTTAAATTAACTGAAGTCAACCCTTAGATAACAAATTTAGTAGAAAACATTGAAGGCAAGGAGAGCAGAAACATAGGGTGCCTAACAAGGGTAAATCCTATGCCAGATTTCTGATGCAAGCCAGTAGAAATGAAATGAAATGAACTGCAAGTTAAAAACAAATACAGAGATAGAAAAACATCACCGCTGCTTTAGATCAAGATCCAAAGAAATGTGCTTGTCATATTAAAGAGCAACACCAGTCAAGAACAACATTGCCAATAGCTAGATATTCAGTCTGAAAACATCTTCCTCACCCTATTTTACAACTTTACATAGAGACTATGTCTCAAAAGAAACAACTTGTAATTTCTCTGATAACCGATCAAACACCTTTACAATGAGTTTCTTCATGAATTTATAGCTCAAGTGGAGTAGAGAAGGTAGGTAGAAAACTAAATGCAACATTAAAACTCAAAAGAGAAAAATGGCCGAGGCCTCGTTCTATTTTAAATTCTGAGCATTTATATCTGGTACTCTTTGGATGGAAGAGTGGTCTTCGTCAGGCTTCTATTTACTCCAGGTATGTCTCTGATGTACTTTGCTACAACATTCTGTAGTACTTCAGGTGAATTAAACAAAGGTAGAATAATGATGCTAGGGTCTGCCATACTGTGAATCAAATGCTTCTGATAGCATAGGATTGTTTTCAGGGAGGAAAAATTCACTTGGATACAATGTAGACTGAAACAATAATGTGTACCGTGTCCTTTCTTAGGAAGAAACATTCTGCTGATTTGATCATCCTGATGATATGGTCTTCTATGCATTGGGCCCTCCATGCAATCCATGATGTCCTTGAACTGGTACCTTTGCCTTCTAAATCCTGAAAAGGCTAAAAAATATTCTATTACGTGCCTTGAACTCTCTACTGCTCTAGTACTATCTTTTTTTATGCAATCCAAGCTTTAATGGCGCCGAAGAGGTTTTTCAGAGTTTGGACTCTATCCTTTGATCAAATTTACGTTGCAAACATCTTTTCAGACATTTTCCTATAATATCAAGCTCTGGGATTCAGCTCCTTCTATGCACTGTGCCTCTACAATAGTGCATACGAATCATGGCAGTTTTCTGCCTGCCTGTAACCCTGAAAAACACGAAAACAAATTAAGAAAACCATGCATGGAGAGGGTGGTGCGGATGACTGTGAAAATGGCGACGTGGCACGGTTGACGACGATGCATGCAGAGGATATTGTGGAGGAAAACCGTGGAGCAGTGTGAAATGCACTGGGCGACGTCAAGATAGAAATTCCAATGTAAAACATTGAAACTTTGACCATGGAATGAAATATATAGGAAAAGGACGAAGACGCGACGAAAACACATGGAACGGGTGACGTGGCAGGACGTGGTGATGGCGAGGCTGACTTTAAATCTGGACCGTCCAATCTCAAGAGGAGATTGATGGCTGGGAACGCGTCGGAGGGCAATGGACAGTGGGCCAGGGGTACGGTTGCCTTGGTTTAACTCCCGTGCATCTTCACGGCGTGATCACCATTGGATTGAGAGCCCTAGATCGGACGGTTGATATGCATATCGCGCCGGGTCAATTGTCGAACGTTAACGCGCGATGGGGGGCGGTTTCTAAACAGTGATGGAGCCACGTGTTGGGCGGTGAGTGGAATCACTCCAAAAATATAAATACCGCCCACCTCCCAACGACGGTGCGATAGATACCGGCGGTTTTCGGACAGGCGCGGCTACGGGGACCACCAGGCAGGATGTACCACGGACTGTTGATCTGTGGTTCAAACAAACGGTTGTGATGTGGTCTAAGCGTTAAACGGAGCGGGCCACGGGCGTGATGGAGGTTTGTGACTACCGTCGAATCTGTAAAGATCGACGGTTAATACTGCGCCCGATAGCCAAACGTGCTAAGCGATTTCAAGTTTGCACTAGGTCATAGCGCTGGGTCATGTGGGGATAAGGGTTCTGGGGCCAGGGTTGAAAGGTGCTAGACCCAAATGTATGGAAAAACATGGTTTTTTGGCCCATTTTTAGTGAAATTCAAGACCAGGGAAAGGTAACGGTAGGGGAAAGAGGGGAAAAAAGCAAACCAGGGGTATTATGTATGGTTTAAAAGAGTTTTTTTGGAAAGATTAGAAGGATTAGGGGAGGGATTTGGGTGAAAAGGGGGACTTAACAAAGGGGACAAAAGGGTTAAAAAGGGACACTTTGCAGGGATACAAGGGATAAATGTAGGCCTTTAGGAACACAATTTGTCACAATCAGAGAGGCTTTTTGGATGGATATAGTAGGGAGGATTTTCCCAAAGGAACAAAGGCACAAAAATGCTTCAAGGATGATGTTTTTTCAGAGGAAATGCATTCCTTGAAGGCTCAAAAACATTCTAGCCCCCTGTTTGCTTGTCAAAATTTATAGGAGGGCTAACACATGTTGACATCAATCAGACATAATGGTTGAAATCCTAGACACATTTGAAAGGGATTGCGACTAGTCAAGCTATGGAGAGCTTTGTTATATTTTTGTTGCACATAGGTAAGGATTTCATACCAGGTTCATCGATGCTTGGAGTTGTACATGTAAAGTATGTGCACTATCATCATGTTAACAACCTCTATGTAGCCATTAGTCTAGGGATGAAATGTAATCCACTTGTTGAGGTTGGTGTCCAATAGTGTCCATTAGTGTCTACCAAATGTTCTCAGGAACATACTATCATGATATTATATAATGGTCTACGGGATCTCAAAATGTACCCGCACTCATTCAAAGAAGAGCTTGGCGGTGTCCTCTACTGTGATACTCTTCTTGTAGGTCACCAATATGGCCATAATAGAAAATTTGTCAACTAAAATAAATACACATGTTGGAAATATTGTCATTGATGGAAAAGGAGCACAAAGGAGCAGCAACAAAACTATCATTAAGGAAAAGGAGCAGAGAAGCAACAACAATTAGAAAAAGAAGCAGATCAGGAAATAATGCAGTAAGAAAGCATAAAAGAGAGGCACAGGAGCAGCAGAGAGGCAAGGAGCAGCATTAGACCATCAAAAAAGGCAAAGGATTAGAGAGGGGAAACTTTAGAATCAAAGGACCAAAGGCAACAAAGGCAGTTAAGGCAAAAAAGTAACAAAGATAGCAAAGGAGCAAAACACCAAAGGAGAGATCGACGCGTTTAAGATGTGCAGCAAGCGTAATAATCTCAAGTCGGAATGAATAACCAGAAGAAAAATATTAGGAGATATTCGCAGAAGTAGCAAAGAAGCAGAGGAGGCAGAGGCAACAAAGAAGTAGAGGCAGCGAATGCAGCAGAGAAGAAGAAAAAGTGTGCAACAAGCAAAAGAATCCCAAGGCAAATAGAAGAACAAGCTCAGGAGAGATCACCACACTTAGAAACTGAATAAAGCTCAGGGTGGAATAGCGTGGAGGAACCTGTGTTGCAGAGTGGTGACAATGTAAATTTCAGGAGAGAATCACGTTGAAGAATACAAAACAAGCTTAAGAAGAGTAGCATGGAGGAACCGGTGTTGCAGAGAAGCGATAAGATAAACAAACAAAATCGACTATGTTAGGGATCACTTATAAAATTTCCAAAGGAGAGGAATGGATAGGTAGGATTAGATCGCAAAAGAGAAGGAGAGAGATGGATGAGGGAGATTGAATCGCATTAGGAGCAATTTCGCAAATCGCAACATTTAAGAGTTTATCATTAAGGCGTCGCATGGTAAGTTAAATTATTTGTGATGCGAAATGGAGAAGACACGTGTTGGCACGATGCAACATCGCAAATCACAACAAATAGAGTATAACCACAAAGTAAATATTATAAAGTGCGAAGTGTGATCAGATGAGGACCATTAGATCTGGGAGTAGAACAATGACGAACGACGAATCGTGAGCCCGAACATTGCAAATGTTAGCAAATAGTGCTAATAAATGTTCAATTGTTTGTGATGCAGTAAAGATTAGAATATGTGATGTGACAAGGGGAGACCACATGGTGGCATTACGCATGAGTGCACACCACATATTTCATGGTTTTTACTTAAGAGTTTGCACGGTAAGATGGATGTGATGCGATGCGATCACATATCGCAGATAATAGGAGATACGTCTATTGAAAAATGTTAAAACTTGTGAGCAAGAGAAATGTGATGCACTGTGATTGGTCACCACATTGTGGGACCCTTCAACCAAAGTTAAGCATGTATGTCGAGAATTTCTAGTGTTAAATCACATCAGAGGTTGAAATGGGAATTATAACACAGCAAGAAAAGGGTCGGGTGAGTAAAATGACCCGACCCTGTGCATAACAGTGTCATGTAGATGTGGCTATGAGTCAAAAAGGTAAGGCTAAACAAAAGAGAAAAAATTATGGGCAAGTAACACAACACAGAGAAAAGGAGCAGAGAAGAGCATAGAACACAACAGGTAAGATATGTAATAGGCAGAGGCAGTGTAAAACATAAATGCATGGGTCAAGTCGGGTTAAGATAGTAATGCTACAACACAATTGGAAATGTAACTGCAAAAACATAAAAGACAAAGGGACAACAAGCAGAAGAGGAAAAACGCACAACAAAGCTAAGAAATTGAAAGGGCTGAGTAAAATAATTGACTGTAACTATAAATGTATTATTTATTTTATATTGTTTTTGATGCAAAAGTAAGTCTTTGTAGGAAAAGAAAAACTCCAATTTGATACTGTAATGATTGTATATATTGTTGTAAAATTTGGAATATGCTGAGTGAGGAAATGAGTGGGTGAAAGGCAAGAGTCATGCCTGTTCACTTCATATTCCCTGTAGAATGAAATCAGCCATAAATTTATCGGTATAAAACAGGTAATATCAGTATGCAAAAGGACGAGGAGGATAGAGGAAGAAAGAGAAAGGGCACAATAGATTTGAATAGTGCAGAAGAGGTTAGAAATCTGCAGAATTGAAAAGAGAAAAAGAATGTAAGAGAGTTGTAGAATTTTAGAGAGTGGAAGAATGAGAGAGAGAGCAGATAGAGATGCTGTGAAGATATAGAGCTGATATGAAACAGATTTGAAGGCTGGAAGGTAGCAGTGAAGAAGGAGAAAAACAGAGCTAATATCCATGTAAATCAGCATATGATTTTATTCTAGAGTGAGGAAGTTGGTGCTTCTGTATCAAGTTGTAGCTTGATAGATGTCCAGTTGTAGCTGGTTGAGGTAGGAGCCTCCTGTGGGTTGTAGCCTACAGAAAACATATGGGAGTTGGGGCTTCCTTGCAAGTTGTAGTTTACAGAATTTGAGGTAGTAGCCTCCTGTAGGTTGGAGCCTACAGAAAATCAGTGGTGATAGGGAGATGGAGATTGCCTTTGCATCACAACAATAATAAGATGTGGTTTTCTCCCTTATGGGTTTCCTCTTATATCTGTTTTCCATGTGCATGATGATTATGTGTTGATTTTCTCTATTTAATGTACTTAATACTTGCTACTCACATATTAATATTGTTGTTTCATTATATATTAAGTTGATCATGAATGAAGGTGTAAATAAGTTTAAAGGAAAGTTTAAAAGTTCATGAATGTATTAAACTGATTCACCCCCATCTCAGTTTAACTAAGGGTTCAACAACATACTCATTACCATGCTTGGTAGAGTGGAGGCTAGACAAATAGTCCATGGAGATTGATTCCCAAGGTTGGGTGGGAGTAGGTAGAGGAGTGTATAGGCCTTACTTCTTGATGGTTGACTTGGTGATGGCACGTGCAATGCAGGATCTAATATATTTTCCAAAATTGTGTTGAAATTTTGGCCAATAAAATTGCTTTTGTAGTACGACCATATTTTTCTCTACACCAAAGTGTCCTCTGAGCCAACTGCAGTGTGCCTCCCAAATCAACTCGGAATGCTCACTTGAATGAACACAAAGGTGGTCCATGTAGCATAATAATGTGTCATGGAGGTGGAAATTGGGAGTGTGCTTTCCATTCACTATCATTTGGTATTTGATGGCGAAATATGGATCATTTTTATACAATTGAGGCCATCCAAAGGTCTCATGGCCACAAGAGTTGATAGTAATAGTCAGTGTTGAAACTAGGGGCCAACTGAGGAAATATGCAACATGATTGGTGTTTTGCTTTTTGTATTTAATGCTTAAGTGGAATTGTTGCAGATATGTAGACCACTTTTGATGATGATCATTCTGCAACTTCCCTTGTGTCTATATGAATGAAACAGGTCGATGATTAGTTTGGATGACTGTCTCCTTCCCCAGGATGTAATGTTTCCATTGTCGGCAATCCTACCTGATAGAATACATCTCTTTATCATAGGTGGGGTAATTTCAGATTATATAGAAAGTTGCCTCGCTATGATAGGCCACTAGATTATCGTGTTGGGTGAGGAATGAACCAATAGCATATTAAGAGGCATCTGTCTCAATTTCAAATGGATGTCGCAAGTCTGGAAATGTGAGTAAAAATGTAGAGCAGAGGCGATGCTTCAACTCAATGAACGCTTTCTATCGGGACTCAGACAAAAAAAAAATTTCTTTCACTCCACCCTTGGTATTCTAACTCAAAGGCCAAGTGATATGGAAGAATACCAACATGAACCTGTAATAAAAATTTGTGAGGCCCAAAAAGTTGCGAAGCTATGTTAGAGTGGTCAAGACTTTCCAATCCTGAATATATTGGATATTAGTCAGATCCACATGCACGTTTTGCTCATCTATGATGTTGCCCAGATATTGGACTTGGCTCATGCCAAAGGTGCATCACTCCAATTTGGCACACAATTTGTGCTGCCACAGGGTTTGAAGGACTTGTCGAATGTGTTGCAAGTGCTCTTCCAAACTCTTTTTGAATATGAGGATGTTGTCCAGATAAAAAACCATGAACTTGTTAAAAAATGTAGCAAGAAAGGCTCAATTTGACTTTAGCCTTAGTCAAATTGAGTAAATCAAATTTCCATATCAGCAAAACAACTTGGAGGTAGTTAACTAGTGTGACATGGATGTTCTCAATCAGTTAGCTCAGTAAATTTGAGTTACAGGGCTTTGAGTTAAGTCATGCATGTGTGATTGCTAAATTTTAGTAATCTAGTTCAATTATTTTCAGCTGTATTCAGTTAACTGACCTCTAACTATTGATAGAGTCAGTTGAAGATCAATAGAGCAGTGGGACAACAACTTAACTTAGAGATTTGTGAGTTAACTGATCAATCAACCCAAAATATCTAATGCATGCATGGAATTTGAATTTCTCAGCTGATGTGGAGATGAAAAGGAAATGTAACATGAGTTGTATACTAGTTTGAGTTTACAACTATTGCATGAAGTAAAGAGATCAATCCTTGGTAATTGTACAATAAAATAGGAGGGAATTCATATCTTTCAGCAGCTAATTTCGTCAAGGATTTTTAATTAAATAGGAGGATAGATGAGAAAATAATTGCTTAAGTGTTGCTTGAAGTTTCTAATTTAGTAGAGAGAACAATTATTCATTTGTGGCTTGAGCTCAGAGCTGGAGCTAGAAATTTTAATAGTTTATCTATTCAATTTGTTAATGCTAAGAGGCTTGAGGGGTTTTTCCTAGTTGGGTTCCCCTAGAAATCACTGTGTACTTGTGGTTTTTCTTGATGCATGTCTATGTATGTTGTTCTAAATTGTGTTTTCCATTTCGCATATTAGTAGAGTAGAATTGTGCCTCATATTTTTCAGCTTGAAATCTTGATCAGTTTCAATTTATATCAAATTTCTACATGGTATCAGAGCCATGAAGTCAGATTAGAACTAGTATTTCGAACTTGTCTCTTAGGATTTTTGATTTTGCAGCTTCAATGTAGAATTTGTTTCTTCAGATTCAGGAGAATGTATTTCAATGGACCTATATTGGAGTATGCCCTGGAGGGTAGCTCAAATTTCATAGCATGAAAGGATTGAATAGAAGCAATTATCGATAATAATGGTGTTGGAAAGTGTAACTAGGTTCGGTCTTCATATTGACTATGTAATTATGTATTTATATAATAAATAAGACAAAGATAATAAAATGTATTTTTGTTAAGCTTGCTTCATAGGTTTCATGAGCAAGGAATTTTATTATAGGTCAAAGACTTCTTCTTAATGTCTTTTAGGGATTTGTCTTATTTTCATAAATGTATTAATTAGAGTCATGTATATGAAGTATCACACATGTAAATTTAGTGATGTATGCCTCAAGACCTTGTCAAACCAGCTTGGAAACATGGCTCAAGAATGGTGGTAAAACCCTAGATCAAATCAACATTATACTAAGTTGCAATACCTCTCCAAGTTGGCCTATAAACATGAAGAAAAGTCAGCTCATGAACCGTCACATCTATTCATGGTCAAGTTGGCTTATTACATGGCCTAAACACTATAAATAGCCCACTAGACTGCGAAAACAACACATAGAACAGAACCAGACTCCTCTGATATTTTCGGACCTAATTTTAGGAAAAGTATGTGATTCATTTAGGAAAGGACTACAGTATCAAGTGCATCATTTAGTGTTGAAATCATTGCATAATAGAAGGAATATACAACGAAGATAAGAAGACAAACATTAAATTAAAAATTGGTGATATATACCACAACAAAGAAATATCATTGTCTCGAATTACATTATTGTCTTGGGTAATCACAGAGTGGTAGTACAAAAAGGAAGTGACATAGCACAGTTCTTAAGTGAAACAAGTCTAGAATAATTGGAGAGAAGCCAAAAAAGAAGAGAAAGATTATGAAGGATTGTGAAGGTCATCAAATTTCTCTAAGAGACTGAGTTCTCTAGCCCTAGTGTAGAATGGTGCAGAACATTGCAGAAAAGAAGGATTAGCTTAAGGAGTCATGGAAGAAGCAGTGACAAGGTCTTGGAGGCATACAAGGGTCAAGGGTCTGTGTCATGGTCATGGTACTTATCAATTGAAAGTTTATAATAAGAATGTATTATGGGTTTTTTTAATATTCCAAAATGGAAAAGATGGGAATATAGAACATCTACATCATTCCAAATAAAGAAAAACAAGAATATAGCTAAAATCTAGAAAATGATAGAAATATGATGCAACTGAAAATTACATCAAGACATTATAACTATGAGCAAAAATAGCTGAGTCATATCATTATAAACAAAAACAAATATAAAGTACACAGTGCTCCAAAGAAGATGCACTCAAGCCAACAAGAAGTGGCTGAAATACACTAATGAAAACTAGCAATGGAAACGTTGTGTTGCTACTGATAATGCTGTTGGAAAATACTGCTAATTTCAAGAAGAACCATGTGAGGGAGGTTGTTGGAGTGTTCAGAAAGATCTGGGAGTTTAACCGCAGAATCTACTCAAAAAACCTAGAAAAAATCAGAAATGGTTTGGCTAGATTTTAACTTTGGATTTTCGGCCCTTTTTGGGTCGCCAACGGCACTGCCGCTAGCTGACTTACACACTCCTCCTAGGTAACTGCTGAGATGGGGCTGAAATGATGAGATAACTATTGCAATAGCACCCAATAAGCTCAATACATTAAGGGTTTCTCCCTTATCTAGATTCTCAACCTCGAAACTTGAGATCTAGCTCCAACTTCCTTAGCTCAAGTTGCAGCTGCAAACTGCACAACTACTGGAATGGACTATGATTTCAAGGAGGCTGAAGTTGTATCCTACTACTGGATGATGAAATATATCTCATATATGATAGAAAATAATCTCATTAAAGTGAGGGAAAGAACCCTCACACAATTCCAATCTGAAATACTTGGAACTACCTTCCTCCCTTAGATTTTCCTGACTGGACTGCCCAATTCCTGAAGGAAATGATGCTACATGGAGGTGTAATATGGTGGCATAATGCTAGATATCACAATGCTACTCCTCGAGGACTGAAATGGAAGTGCAAGGTGAAAGGATGAACCCTCTACTGGCTCCCTAGCTGAAATTATAGAAACTGCCTTCCTCCTCTCAAACCCTAAGACATGACTGCGTAATTCCTGAAGCTGTATATGCAGAAGAGAGGGGTTGGATGTGGCACTAATTTCAGATGATGAATAGCTGCTCAAAATAACCTTCCTATAGTAGGCAATTGAAGTCTCCCATGGGTAAAGGTGGGATTCTCGCTCAGGAACACCCGTGTGCTAAACAACACAACAAACTTAGCTAAAAATATGAAGCATGCAAAGAAATGTCAAACAACAATACAATATCAAATCCCAGACTGATTTGATTTGCTGCCCTCATATTCCTTATATGGTTGTGAGCCTTCCCTATCCTTGGCCCATGTCATAATTGCGTTGCACATGTGGCCACTAGGCTCCATGAAGATTGCGTTGTCTCTCCATGATCTCCATCATCTCTGCATTTAAACTCCACTCCCTCCATCATGTGTGCATTTACTGAACCACTTCCTCCATCACTGTATCATTAATTCTCTATGATCTTACTTTTATTCCTCCATTATATCCATCATCTTAATCATTAATGCTCTATGACCTCCACTCCTTCTTCATTCTTAAGTTGCTCCACTGCTCCATAATTCTTATATATTATCTAATTAACCCACATTCACACAAAAAAGTGGATTTTATTCATCGATGGGGTTTATGGGTCCCTCCACCCTTTTATTTACTTAACTAATTAAGAAAATTAAGAAATCTAATATTCCAATTAACTGGTGGAAAATTGGGAATATTATAGTCCTCCCCACCAGAATGTTGCTTGTCCTCAAGCAACTGCAAAATTGAATGCTACAAAAATCCTACTCCCTCCAAATGGCATCCTCATATGGAAGGTCTCCCCATCTTCTCCAATGTGTAATGAATGTCGAGCTCCAAAGCTACCTCTTTAGAATGTCTAGAATGGCTTCCAATTGTATAGATAGATGCCTCTCCTCATCACTGAACCTCCAAGTGGAAACCATCCATTGTTCCAGAGCCTCTTCTCTCGATGAGACATATGAAGTGAAGTGGTTCCTTCCCCCAAAGGAAAGTCCCAACTCATGAACTATCTCTCTAACCCATGATACATGGAGTAGGATGTGCCTCTCCATGCTCCCATCATTGGCCCTGTTGGCCCTGCTTGCTCCACGAATCATCTCAACACTGTGAAAAATAGGAAATAGAGACATATGGGTTGACATGTGAAATGTCGAACCATACTCTCTCAATAACAGCCACTGCAGCAATGCCTCTTTCTAACTTACCACCCCATCATCATACCAACTATGGTGGCCATACTCTCTTAATAGAAGCCAGTGCAGTAAGGCCTCATGTTGCCATCCCCCCTCCTCATCATGCAAGGTATGGGAGAAAATCAGCCCATACTCTCCCAAGAGTAACCAAATTAGCAATGACTCTTGCTGCCACCTAACATCATCATCATGCAAGCCATGGAGAATGAACATACTAATTGACATGTATAATTTCACATCATCCCAACATAACTAAGCTCCCTAATTCCACATCATGTGAGTGTTGTGCAATGTCCCAAAAAATAGCATACCCATTGAAGTAGGATATGTTAAGTGATGGCCAAACTCTCTCAAAAGTAGCTACTGCAGCCATGCCTCCTATTGTTGCATCATCTCAGTACTGTGCAAGGCATGGAACATACTAATACGAAATGTTGGGTGGTAACCATGCTCACCCAAGAGAAGCCAACACAACCATGCTTCTGGTTGCCCTATGTCATAGATCTACAAGTAGTTCACCAACCACTTTCTCATCATCCTCACCCATCCATCCAACTGTGGGTGATTACGCATATCATGCTCCAACCTTGTATCTACCCAATGGAGAATACCATCCTCCCCAATCTAATTATCTTTGCACTCCATGATATGTTGAAGTGCATACTCCTTGAGGTTACTCCATGAGAAACTCTCATCGATGACCCAGTAGAATCCATAAGATTATGAATATGTTGTAGGTAGAAAATTCTCTTTGAGCTATGATATGCTCATAAAGAAGGCTTCATCCTGATAATGGAAAATGATTTCTATCATAAGGTGTCTACCAACTATCATCTGTCCCTACAATGATTCATTAGTGAAGCGGTCATCGGAATGCTACAACAATAGTTGGGCCCCAAACTCATCACTGCTCCTCAGTGACAGCGCTGCTGATCTCCATGATGGTTCATCTGTTGTCTCATGATCATGCACAATGTTGAACTCATAGCTCGACATTGTACCGATTAGGACTATGCTCATCTTATCTTCTGAAACTCCACACTTCAACACAAAGTGTTGTTTGTAGCTCAATACTGAGCAATTGGGATGACTATACATCTCCTCCTTGAACAAGTCAAGGGTCCTTTCCGCAGTGATAGTTTGCTGCTCCAAATCAGCAAGGTGCTATAACCCTTGGTTATGAAATTTCCCTAATGGCATGATCCCATAAATATCAAACTGAGGTGTTGAAATAACATGGGATGAAAATGTTTGCAAACCTTGGATAAGATGAAACTTGGAAACATCTTGTTCAGCTACAAGAGTTCCTCCAACCGGTGCAATGGCTTCTCTAAATACTGTTAATGGTGATGGATGCTCCTCTTCTAATGAACCAACGCTAGCATCTGCCTCTTCCTCTTCATGAATCTCTTGAATCATACATGGTACTCCCAATGTCAAGAGCTGAAGACCATCTTTCAAAGAAGCAAGTGCTCCTCCTCCTGATGCAATTACTTCTGTAGCTGGAAGTGGTGGTGGGCGCTCCTTTTCCAGAGTGATAATGATGACATCCTGCCTTTGCTTCTCATGTAATTTCTTACCAATGATGGGAAATTTATCTATAGAAAGTGTCTCCGGTTTTCTTATATCAAAATTCTTGATCACCCTTTGAGTGAAGTCTTCATAAGCAGTCACTCTTGCATGTTTCATTTGGCTGAAACACCAATCCTTTGCTTCACCATCAAGGTGCAACACTGCAATCCTAACAACATCTATTTATGCTACTAGATGTAGCAGGAAGAATGCATATAACTCCTTCGTCCAAGACTTTGTTGTGGTTGTGGATGACCCATCAAATGTAGGCAAGAAGAATATATTATGTATGTGCCTTCTTCTTCTGTTGCTATTGTGAGATCTTCGGTTTTCTTTGATTTGGATAAATTATTGGAGAGTTAGATTCTCCTTGAATGCTATTAATTGAGATTTTTACTCTTCAATATAATTACTTAGATTCTCATGCTCTAAGTAGCCTCCATCTCCATGCCATTCATCTCCTTCTGCAAGAAAAGTGTTGTGAAGCTCTTTGCATTGTTGGTTGTTTATGTTGTTGATAGGAATTGCTTGGACATTCCTCATTCTGAAACCCTCTTAAGGTTTATATTTTCCTTCCCCTTCTCATTTCTTTAGTTTCTGTGGAGAGTTCCTTCATAGATATAAAGAAAAGTGTGGCAAAACTTAATCCTTCTGCCATTGAAGACTTCTTCTTTTTCTACTTCTTCTTCTTATTCTTCTGATGTCATGAAGTGCCCACAAGCTGAGCCAAAAATCATGCTCTGATACCACTTTAATATTTCAAAATGGAAAATACAAGAATATAGAACATCTACAACATTCCAAATAAAGAAAAACAAGAATATAGCTAAAATATGGAAAATTTCGAAAATATGCTCCAACTGAAAATTACATCAAGACATTATAAATATGAGCAGAAACAGCTGATTCATATCATTATAAACAACAAAAAATATAAAATACACAATGCTCAAAAGAAGATGCACTCAAGCCAACAAGAAGTGCCTGAAATACACTAATGGAAACTAGCATTGGAAATGTTGTGCTTCTACTGTTGTTGTTGTTGGAAACTATTGCTACTATGAAACTAAACATGTGTGGGAGGCTACTAGAATGCTCAGAAAGAACCACAATTTTACCCAAGGACTCTACTCTCAAAACCCAAAAAAACCCAGAAATGGTTTGGCCCGATTTTAACTTTGGATTTTCGGCCCTTTTTAGGTTGCCAACTACACCCCTGATGGCTGACTTACGCACTCCTCCTGGGTAACTACTAAGATGGGGCTGAATTGATGATATAATTGCTATAATAGCACCCAATCAGGTCAATACATGAAGGTTTTATCCCTTCTCTTGATTCTCAAGCTAGAAACTTGAGATCTAGCTCCTCCTTGGCTCAAGTTGCAGCTACAAACTACACTTTCAAGGAGGTTGAAGTTGTAGCCTATTGTTGGATGATGAAATATATCTCACAGATGATATAAATAATCTCACCAAAGTGAGGGAAAGAACCCTCATAGGGTTCCAAGCTGAAATACATGGAACTTCCTTCCTCCCTTAGATTTTCCTAACTAGACAACGTAATTCCTGAAGGAACTGTTGCTGCATGGAGGTGTAATATGATGGCTTGATGCCGGATATCATAATTCTTCTCTTGGAGGACTGAAATATAAGTGTAAGGTGAAAGGATGAACTCTCCATCAGTTTCCTAGTGAAATGCTAGAAACTACCTTCCTCCTCTTAAACCCTAAAACAAGAATGTGTAACTCCTGAAGGTGTATATCCAAACAAGAGGGGCTAGATGTGGCACCAATGTCGGATGATGAATAGCTACTAAAAAATAACCTTCCCAGAGTAGGCACTCGAAGTCCGCCATGGGTAAGGATGGGATTCCCGCTCGAGAACAGCCGTGTGCTAAACAACACAGTAGACTTAGCTAAATAGCTGAAGCATGCAAAGAAATTTCAAACGAAAATACAATATAAAATTTGAGACTGATTTGATTTTCTGTCCTCATATTCCTTATATGGTTGTGAGCCTTCCCTAGCCTTGGCCCACCTCATAATTTCATAGCGCATGTGGCTACTAGGCTCCATGAAGACTGCGATGTCTCTCCATGATCTCCATGATCTCTGCATTTAATATCCACTCCCTCCATCAAGTGTGCATTTACCGCACCACTTCCTCCATCACTGTATCATTGATGCTCTATGATCTTATTTTTATTCCTCCACTCTCTCCATCATCTTCATTATTAATTCTCTATGACCTCCACTCCTTCTTCATTATTAAGATGCTCCACTACTCGATAATGCTTATCTATTATCTAATTAACCCACATTCACACAACAAAGTGGATTTTATTCATCGATGGGGTTTATGGGTCCCTCCACCCTTTTATTTACTTCACTAATTAAGAAAAGTAAAAACTCTAATATTCCAATTAACTTTTGGAAAATTGGGACTATTACAATCCTCCCCACCAAAATGTTGCTTGTCCCCAAGCAACTGCAAAAGTGAATGCTACAACAATCCTCCTCTCTCCAAATGGCATCCTCATATGGAAGGTATCCCCATTTTCTCCAATGTGTAATGAATGCCCAGCTCCAAAGCTACCTCTCTAGAATGTTTAGAATGGCTTCTAATTGTATAGCTAGATGCTTCTCCTCATCACTGAACCTCCAAGTGGCAACCATCTGCTGTTCTAGAGCCTCTTCTCTACATGAGACATATGAAGTGTTGTGGTTCCTCCCCCAAAAGGAAAGTCCCAACTCATGAACCATCTCTCCAACCCATGCTACATGGAGTAGGATGTGTCTCTCCATGCTCCCATCATTGGCCCTATTGGCCCTGCTTGCTCCAAGCATCATCTCAACACTGTGCAAAATAGGAAACAAAGAGATACGGGTTGACATGTGAAATGTCGAACCATACTCTCTCAATAACATCCACTGCAACAATGCCTCTTGTTTCCTTACCACCCCATCATCATACCAACTATGGTGGCCATACTCTCCTAACAGAAGCAAATGCAGTAAGGCATCATATTTCCATCCCCCCTCCTCATCATGTAAGGTATGTGAGAAAATCAGCCCATACTCTCCCAAGAGTAACCAAAGCAGTAATGAATTTTGCTGCCACCTCACATCATCATCATGCAAGCCATGGAGAAACAACATATTTATTGACATGTAGAATTTCACATGGCCCAACATAACCAAGCTCCTTACTGCCACATCATGTGAGTGCCATGCAATGTCCCAAACAATAACATACCCGTTAACATAGGATATATCAAGTGATTACCAAAATCTCTCAAAAGTAGCCAGCGCAGCCATGCCTCCTGTTGTTGTATCATCTCAGTATTGTGCAAGGCATGGAACATACCAAATCTAAAATTTCAGGTGGTAACCATACTCACCCTAGAGAAGTCAGCGCAACTATGATTCTTGCTGCCATGTGTCATAGATCTGCAAGTAATTCACCAACCACTTTCTCATCATCCTCACCCATCCATCCAACTGTGGGTCATGACTCATATCATACTCTAACTTGGCATCCACCCAATGGAGAATACCATCCTCCCCAATCTGATGATTTTTGGACTCCATGATATGTTGAAGTGCATCCTCCTTGAGGTTACTCCATGAGAACCTCTCATCAATGACCTAGTAGAATCCATAATTTCTGAATATGTTGTAGGTAGAAACTTTGTTCGAGCTGTGAGATGCTCATCAAGAAGGCTTCATCTTGATAATGGAAAATGTTATCCATCATAATATGTCTACCAAATATCATCTTTCCTTCCAATGATTCATGAGCGAAGCAGTCATCAGAATGCTCCAAGAATAGTTGGGCCCCCAACTCATCAATGCTCCTCAGTGACAGCGCTGCTGATCTGCATGATGGTGCATCTGTTATCTCATGATCATGTAGAAAGTTGAACTCATAGCCCGACATTATACCGATTAGGACTATGCTCATCCTATCTTCCGAAACTCCACACTTCAACATAAAGTGTTGTGTGTAGCTCAATACTGAGAAAATGGGATGGCGATACATCTCCTCCTTGAACAAGTTAGGGGTCCTCTGCGTAGTGATAGTTTGTTGCTCCAAATCAGCAAGGTGCACTAACCCTTGCTTATGCAATTTCCCTAATGGCATGATCCCAAAAATCTCAAACTGGGGTGTTGAAATAACATGGGAAGAAATTTCTTACAAACCTTTAATAAGTTGATACTTGGGAACATATTGTTTAGCTGCAAGAGTTCCTCCAACCGGTGCAATGGCTTCTCCAACCACTGGTAATGGTGATGGGTTCTCCTCTTCTAATGTACCAGCGCTGGCATCTACCTCCTCCTCCTCATGCATCTCATGAATCATGCACTGGACTCGAAATGTCAAGAGTTGAAGACCATCTTGCAAAGATGCAAGTGCTCCTCCTCCTGATGCAAGTACCTCCACAGCTGGAATGGAGGTGGGTGCTCCTTTTCCGGAGTGATAATTTGTTGGAAATGTTGTCATTGATGGCAAAGGAGATGGCAAAGGTAAAGACAGGAGCAGCAACTAAACTATTCATAAGGCAAAAGAGACAGAGAGGTAACAGAGGCAGCAGAAGAAATAGAGGAATTGAAGTAGAAGCAACAAAAGAATTAGAGACAGAGCAGTGGAGCTGAAAGGGCCTGAAGGAGTGTAATACAGAGGTTCATTCATGAATTAGAGGTGTAATACAGTTTGTAGATGAATTATTGAGAAATTATGTACTGGTGGGATTGGTGTTAATACTGTCGACATCGTATCTCGAATTGGTCGACAGAGGAGCGATTGTGTGACTATGTGTCTTCTTGGTTGAATCACATGAAACATTGAATTAATATTGTTGTGAAATGGTCGAATTAAATCTTGTGTGAACCATATTCTTTGTGAACGAGTGGCTGTGTGCACTCTGCATAAGAATAGACAGAACCGTGAAAAGGAGTGGAACTCTGCGTTGGAGGCGGAACCATAGTCAAATGCGTAGTATGAATGTAGGCGGAACCATAGTCGTAACAAAGAATATATATAATTGAAATGCGATATATATAATTGAAATCGTGGAGGACCGGAACCTGGAGCATAGGGAGAAGTGGAACCAAGAGCTGAATTTATGTTCGGGCACTGTGTTTATAATATAGGAATACAGTAAAATGGTCCTATTCCTCGACTGAGTATGGGAGGAGAAGCGGGACTATAACTTGGTACAGCATTGGTTCAAAACTGACTGAACCAACTGGGCTGAGGAAATGGTAAATACATGAATGACGACGGAACAAGGAGCTGGATGGAACCTGGACTAAAGCAACGGAACCACGAGGAGGAACAGAGAACAGTAACGGCATTTTCTGGTATTTTTTGCACCACCCTTATACGGAAAGTGGTATTGGAATGGGCAGCGATTCCATAGACTATTTGACACGTGTCTAGACTACTATTCCAATACCACCACTTAAAGTGTGCCTTCGCGCGTTAAAAACCGATGTTGGATGCCGAGCGAAATGCACACGGGTCGTTGATCTGGAGAAGGGACATCGGACGGTGGTCGCTTGCAGTAGATGCTCGGACGATAACAGAGATGCGCGAGGGATAAACAAGGTACGACGCTCGCATTTGATTGGTCCATTGAGTTATAGGTGGGCCCGGATCCACGGGTTATTACGAAGTTAAATCTTTATAAAGTGCTGAACCATTAATATAAGGTCGGAGATATAATTGAATTGCCAAAGGTTATTCTAAACGTTTATTTAAAAATGCGTGGAGTATTAATATAAAGTTATAAAGGGTTGAACAGTTATATAAAGTTCGGAGACGATTATATAAGTCGGGAAATACAATATGACATTCAAAAGCTGCTAATTGTATTTATTTATCAATTTCTCCAAAATTGATAAATAAAATTGCCAAGAAAATAAAGAACCGTGGGAGTGAAGCATTGAAACTGCCAGTGTAGAACAAAGCAGAGATTTTGATATTGTCTGGACTTGGGAAATGATTGGGCATGAAACTTTGAATGCAATTAAAAAGGGGGAGCAGATGTTTTTTTTGTTAATAAGGCAAAGCGTTTCCTGTAAAATGAAACCAAAGGTTATACAGTTGATGGTCTATGGTAAAGATTATGAGCACTGATATATCCGGGTGATTAAAAAGGGTTTATAAAAACACAAAGAGTTATTTTAAGTTTGACTAAAAGGCAGCTGTACATACAACTGTTATATAACTGGAATGAACAAGGAACTGAATACAGGAGAAAACAAAAAAAAGAGAGTAAGGTTGGATGAATGTGTATGGAAACGGAAAAGAAGAGGAGAGCGTGTAGAAATGAAAGCTCAGTGAACAAAAATATGTACAGGAATGAGTTGGACAGGTAAATAAGCATAGAAAACAAGGAATATGCAGATGACAGTGAACAAAGAGTATGTAGAACAGGTTCTTAACAATAGCAGGAAAAGACAAATCCAGTAAAGCCAAAATCCAGAAAAAGAGCTGAGTGAAATTGAAATATGTAATTAAAAATGTGAATGTAAATGTTGTAATTAATTTTTTATTGTTTGTGATGCAAAGGCAAGTATCCTAAGGAAAAGACAAAATCCCACTGTAGCATGAAATTTTGTACATATTATTATGATTTTAAATTGAGTTGGATAAAGAAATGAGGAGGCAGAAGACTAAGGGGTATGACCATCCATTTCGAATTCCTAGAGGAAAACAAACAGTCATCAAGAAATTTCTATAAGTAATATCAACTTGATATGTAAAAAGGGGTGTTAGAAGTGAGAGAGAGAGTGAGTGAAGAGAATGCAGAATATAGAAGAATAAGGTAGAGAAGAAAGAGGAGCTGAGCAGAGAAGAAGGAGAAGCTGATAGAGAATCTGAGAAGATGCAGAGATGATACAGGGCAGATATGAGAATAGATGAACAACAGAGCAGATGGAACAGAACAGAGCTGATATCCAAGGTAAATCAACAAGTGTTTCTCTTTTGAAAAAGTAAGAAAGTTGGAGCTTCCCTATCAAGTTGTAGCTGAGTGAGGTTGGAGCCTCCTGTAGGTTGGTGCCTGCAGAAAATAGATGGGAGTTGATGCTTCCACATCAAGTTGTAGCTTGATAAAGTGTCAGTTGTAGCTGACTGAGGTTGGAGCCTCCTGTAGGTTGGTGCCTGCAGAAAATTAATGGGAGTTGGAGCTTCCTTGCAAGTTGTAGCTTGCAGAATTGAGGTAGGAGCCTCCTGTAGGTTGGTGCCTACAGAAATTCAATGGTGAGAGGGACTTGGAGCTTGCCTTTGCATCACAACAATAATAAGATGTGGTTTTCTCCCTACATGGGTTTCCACTTATATCTGGTGTCTCTGTGCATGATGTCTATGTGTTGATGTGGTTTATCTAATCTTCTTAATACTTGTTTAAGACTGCTGTTACATTAACAAATATGTTTGATACTTGCTACTCACTAATAAAGATTGCTCACATATTAAGTTGATCAGGAAGTAAAGGTGTAAATAAGTTTTAAGAGAAAAGTTTTAAAAGTCCATGTATGTGCTCTCTATTTTTATTCTATCAAACTTCTTGATCACCCTTTGAGTAAAGTCTCCATAAGAAGTCACTCTTGCATTTTCATATGGTTGAACCACCAATCCTTTGCTTCACCCTCAAGGTGCAGCACTGCAATATTAACAAACTCTCTTTCCGCTATTGGATGTAGCAGGAAGAATGCATCTAACTCCTTCATCCAAGCCTTTTTTGTGCTTGTGGATGACACATCAAATGTAGGCAAGAAGAATCTATTATGTATGTGCCTTCTTCTTTTATTGTTGGTGTGTGATCTCTGGTTTTCTTTGATTTGGATAAACTGTTGGAGAGTTAGATTCTCCTTGAATTCTCTTGATTGATATTTTTACTCTTCAAGATAATTACTTAGAGTCTCATGCTATAAGTATCCTCCATCTCCATGCCATTCATCTCCTTATACAAGGAAAGTGGACATAGAAAAGTGTTTTGGAGCTCTTTTCATTGTCGGTTGTTTATGATGTTGATAGGAAGTGCTTGGACCTTCCTCATTCTAAAACCCTCTTGAGGTTTCTCTTTGCCTTCCCATTCTCATTTCTTTAGTTTCTATGGAGAGATCCTGCATAGATCTAAAGAAAAGTGTGGCAAAACTTAATAATTCCTCCATTGAAGACTTCTTCTTTTTCTAATTCTTCTTCTTATTCTTCTGATGTCATGAAGTGCCCACAAGCTGAGCCAAAGATCATGCTCTGATACCACTATAATATTCCAAAATGGAAAATATGTGAATATAGAGCATTCATAGCATTCCAAATAAAGAAAACAAGAATATAGCTAAAATATGGAAAATGTCGGAAATATGTTGCAACTGAAAATTACATCAAGGCATAATAAATATGAGCAGAAATAGTTGATTCATATCATTATAAAAAGCTAAAAATATAAAGTAGATAGTGCTCAAAATAATATGCACTCAAGCCAACAAGAAGTGGTTGAAATACACTAATGAAAACTAGCATTGGAAATGTTGTCATGCTACCGTTGTTGCTGCTGAAAATTGCTACTAATGTGAAGAAGAACCATGTGCAGGAGCATACTAGAGTGCTCATAAAGAGCTAGGATTTTAACCGTGGACTCTACTCAAAACACCCAGAAAAACCCAGAAATGGTTTGGCCAGATTTTAACTTTGGGTTGTCGGCCCTTTTTGGGTTGCCAACTGCACCTCGACTAGCTGACTTATGCACTCCTACTGGGTAGCTATTGATATGGGACTAAAATTATGACCTAACCGCTGCAATAGCACCTAGTCATCTCAATACATGAAGGGTTGATCCCTTCTCTAGATTCTCAAACTAGAAACTTGAGATCTAGCTCTTCCTTACTCGACTCATGTCGCAGCTGCAAACTGCACAACTGCTGGAATGGAATGTGCTATCAAGGAGGCTGAAGTTGTAGCATGTTGCTGGATGATGAAATATAGCTCACAGATGATAGGGATAATGTCACCAAAGTGAGGGAAAGAACCCTCATAGGATTCCAAGCTGAAGTACTTGGAACTTCCTTCCTCCCTTAGATTTGCCTGATTGGACTGTGCAATTCCTGAAGGAACTGTTGCTACATTTAGGTGTAATATGATGGCTTGATGCCAGATATCACAATTCTTCTCCTGGAAGACTAAAATGGGAGTGCAAGGTGAAAGGATGAACCCTCCACCAGTTTCCTAGCTGAAATGCTAGAAACTACTTTCCTCCTCTCAAACCCTAAGACAAGAATGTGTAATTCTTGAATCTGTATATCCAAAAGGGAGGGGATGGATGTGGAACCAATGCCAGATGAAAAATAGCTGCTCTGTAATATTTCTAAATTAGCCATGAGCTAGTTGGAATATTAAATTTTGTTTTGCTACTTTGTTTTACGAATAAGAGGACAATGGAGGTCCATAATTATCCTTAATAATGAATAAATCAATGCCAATGTGAAAAGGATAGATCTTGGCAACTTAATTGAGCACCATTTGGTGTGAAAAGGGATTAGAACACCTTGAATGGGTCAACTTTGACCAAATCAACAACTTTGTCATGGAGGTGTGGTCATCAATGAAAGACAGTGTAGTTTTAGATGGAGATGCTTTGCATAGAAGTCGTGCTATTATTGGATGCGGATTAGGGTTTGCAAGCTCATATATTATTTAAGGAAGAGGATGGAAGCTATTATTCATGTGTATTGGTATATGAATTTTCTGAATATATGGTCTGTTTAGACATATATCTTTCTCTTGTTGTTTAGCTGAGATTGAGTGTTTTTTAGCACAGGGTGTTCCTAATCGGGAATCCCACCTCTTCCATTAAGAAGCTCTTGGAGGAGTATTGTACTACATTTTCCACTATCAGGCTTAAGGCCAAGCTTCATCTTTCATTCACAGCATAGATCCTTTTGAGGGTTGAGTTGTTTTGCAGGTTGCAGCAGTGGAGACTAGATCTAGATCATTTCATTGCTCATTTTCAGTGGAGAAGGCTTCCTTTCCATTGGAAGGATAGTAAGGAAGGCCCTTGTGCATATTTTCAGATCTTGGCATTAGGCCAACTATTTATTTATCCCTATAGTGTAGTTCACTTCCAAATCTGCATTATTTCTGTAGGAGGAGTTGCAGGGTGGTTTGGCACACCATTTGGAGAGTTGGTTTTCTAGTGAAAGGGATCTACCTTTCATTTAGAGGATCTATTGGAGGAGTCTATTCTATTGATCATATCAAATCAGCCACACTTTCCAGATCTGTATTTTGCAGTGGATCTTCAGCCCTAGGGCCTAGATCCCCATCTTGTACATGGTGTTTTTCTTAAATCCCTTAAGGGGTTCTTCAAAGGAGGTTGTATAGTGCTCAGATCTATAGTAGATCTATCTTTTGAGCCACATATCAGCCTTAGATCTTTTGTATAAAAATTTTCTGTAGCAGTGTCTTTAAAACAACGTTGTAGCAGTCTTCTTGTCTTTATATATAGTAACAGCACCTCATTTTGAGGGATTTTTTCCATTGGAGGCTTGTTCTTTCTTGTTGTACATCTTATGGCCCATTATTTATGCATATTTTGATGTTGTTATAACATATGAAAGGTCTCCATATTGGCCTCTTGATTTTATATGATGATTTGCATTATTTTTCTAGCATTTTGCACTATATTCTTGCTTTTCCCATTTGGGAATATTACAGTGGTATCAGAGCATAACAACTTGTGTACTTCAGCCATTATGTCATCTAAGGAGGCTTCTCATAGGAAGGAGAAGATCTGTACAAGAGATGAAGGAAAAAATTCATTATCAGGAGGGAAGGAGTTCTCAAAACTTCTTCTTCAAACTATGTAGTGCATTGGCAAAGACATCAAAGAGATGAGAATGGAGAGATGTAGAGATTCTCCAAGAGGGCTTATACATGAAGAAAGATCTAGATTTTTATATTATGGGTGTGAGAATTGAGCTACACCATCAGATCTACAACGCAGTACCATGCTTAGGGCCACAACAAGAGAGATGGAGGAAGGAGATGTACCAAAGGAGGAGACTCTTGGTGACTATCTTCAAGAATATGAATCTCAGTCACAGAGGTTCAAGGATCATCTAAACTTCCAAGAGTTATGCAAGATCAAGGAGAATAGAAGACTTAGCAACCATGATAGAAGCAAAAGGTGCAAGCAACATGATTTGGGTAGATTCTTTCTATCCACTTTTGATTGGTCACCTAAATGCATAGCTAGGGTTTGGGTGAAGGAGCTAAACACCTATTTGCAGTAACACCGAGTTTCAGAAGATGAAGCCATTAGAGTAGTAGCTTTGCATCTTGAATGTAAGACTTATGCCTGGTGGTTTTATGAAACTTATTCCTTGAATCATGTAAATTTATCTACTTATGCAAAGTTCACTAGGAGGTTAGTGAAAATATTTTATGCAAAACATTCTGAAACTTCCTTGGTTGAGCTAACCAATCCTAAACAAACAAAACCTTTGCATGAGTTGGAAGGATCTATAATCCCAACTCCATTTCAGAAAACTATTGAGAGGGTTAAAACCTTTCATATAATCTTGCTAGAGGTAATTTCCCCACTTCAAGAAAGAGCTCTCTTCTCAAAAAGAAGACATGGAGGTCTCTTTTTCAAAAGAGGAACTAAACATAGAGCCTCTTAATGATGATTAGGTAACCTCCTTTCATGATGAAGGGGAAGAGAAGGTAAGAGGTAACAACGTTGTCAGATCAGGAGTAGATCTAGTACCTCATAGAGAGGAATATGGAGCAATTTCTCTAATGAGAGGAATTCTTGTACCCTTGCAAGAAATTTCAAAGAATCTCACATGTGAAGATGAAGGCACAGTCCATGAGCAGCATGTGCCATCATTGATAGATTGTGAGACCTTGAAGATGAAAGAAGAGGATAGGGAGGAGGACCAACATCATATGATCGAAAGCACACACCCCAATCTATTTTAGAAAGTTGATGCACAGAAGAGGCAGACTGATTTGCGCAGTGGAATTAAGGACCTAATAGTTCCATCTATTATGCATATGAGATTGGCCCATGAGACATTATTATTTTGTGGCAAACCACCTGGGATACCACCTGATCCATATTTGGTGAGACATGTCTCACATTATGATGCACCATTCATAGATCCAGGAAGAATGGGAGCATTAGAAGGCCATGAAACAATGCTGGGAGTCTTGGGTAGACTCAAGGAGGAGGGAGACACTCTCCCAACATCATCATTACCCACTCTCATTTTAGATTCTGCGATGTGGGAGAAGAAGCCTGGGAAGGATAAAAACCTTCCAACATATACCATTGGCATGGGAGATGTCAAGGATAAGGGAAACCATATGCCAAATGTTCTTTGTGATAGATCATCAGTGCTGTCACTATGGAAGATTGATTCATATTGGAAATCCCAACTGTTGGTGGATTATTCAAAGGATCTTTTCACATATATGATACTTGATGACTAGTTGCATGAGGAGGGCTATTCAGTCCAAGATGAGGTCATTTATTATCATGGTAGGACCTTCTTATCTAGAGCCTCCAAGCTCAAGGAGAAGTTGCTACAAAAGGCACATGAATAATTCCTTTTCATCCATACTTCTTCCATGAGAACCTACAAGACTATCATGGAGAGCTACACTAGGGAAGGCTTTGAAGAGGAACTATATCAGAATTTTCAAAGATGCATCAACCATGTGGAGTTGGAAGAGATACATAACTCAATGAAGGATTTATCACAACCATCTCTTTCCTCTTTTGGAATGAGAGGGGATCTATCTATGGACCACTCCATTTGTATGAGCAGAAATTTTGGTGAGGAACATGCTTATGTACATAATGTTTTATTTGATGATTACTTGCATTCCTTTACCATGTATATGTAAGCCATTGCTCCAAGGAATAGCATTCTTCCATATAAAATTCATGGCCAAATTTGGGCCATAAACATTTCTAAACATGGCCACTCCCTTGGAGGAGATAGGGAGATATTGTATCATTGTGGGTGCACTCCAAAAGCACCAAATAGATCTCACACTTTCGTCCATTGTGAGAAGACTTGCACAAAAAGTAAGTGGTGGGGAAACCACTTACCATATCATTATCTGATGCAGTTAGGAGATTTACTGCGCTCGTTCCACATGTGGGACTATGATCCACCTCCATTTTTGCATATGGCTATTTATATGTACTTGGTTATGATCCCATACATTGATGATATTCTTATTCTTTTTATGGGAATGATTGGAGGGAGGATGGAAGGATTGGATGTGCCCTTTGGGAGAGAGATTCCCCATGGTTCTTATGTTTCTTATTTCTGGGAGAGCATTGGACCATCCATGATTACTACATTGGGTCTCTTGTTTCCTTATGGTATGAGCCATTTGGGTAACTTGAGCACTTGGGAGGTGCCTCTCATGACCAGATGGGAGGAGTTTTTCTATGAATTACCACTCTGGAGGTTGATTTATTTTGTATGGATTTTAGCTTGGATATTGGAGCTCCATATGGGGATAAAGGTTCCCCACATTTTCAGTTCTGTCCTTGCAATTGCTTGGGGACAAGCAACACTTGGGAGGGGAGGATTGTAATATTCCTAAATTAGCCATGAGCTAGTTGGAATATTAAATTTTATTTTGCTACTTTGTTTTATGAATAAGAGGACAATGGAGGTCCATAATTCTCTTTAATAATGAATAAATCAATGCCAAATGAAAATGATATTCTACAAAGATAATTGAGCACCCTTAGGGTGGAAAAGGTCAGAAATTAATTTCGATCGGGTCAACTTCGACCAAATCAACAACGTTGTCATGGAGGAGTGGTCGTCACGAGATAACGCAAATTATTGTAGGTTTTGAGAGCCCCAAAAATGGGCCTCCTAAGAAAAATGTACAACCAAAATAAACTTTTAATCAATAGATTCAAGATGAATGATGTCATCCATAATGGATGATTCACCATTTTTGGAGTTAAAAAATAAAAATATTAAAAAATAATAAAATAATAAAGCTACTTTTTCAATTCGTATTTTAAGCTTATCTCCCAAAATTTTTACTCAAATTTCGAGCGGGAGTACTCGTTGGATGCGGAATTTAATTCCTCATCCAAGGAGTACCCATGTTGCATACTTTCGATGAACTCTTCTACACGAAAAATGAGAAATACATAAAAAACGTGATTGTAATCACGCTTTTTTATGTATTTCTAATTTTTCGTGTAGTAGGACCCATCGAAAGTATGCAACATGGGTACTCCTTGGATGGGGAATTAAATTTCGCATCCAACGAGTACTCCCACTCGAAATTTGAGTAAAAAATTTGGGAGATAAGTTGAAAATATGAGTTGAAAAAGTAATTTTTCCATTTTTCCCTCTAAAATTTGATGATGTCATCAAATCTTATTTGATTTTTTCCACTATTATTTTATAATTTCCTTAGGAGGCCCATTTTAGACCTCAAAATTCCCTAATGTTTATATGGAGGTTACTTTGCATAAGTAGTGATATTATTGGATGGGGCGTAGGGTTTGCAAGCTCATATCTTATTTAAGGAAGAGGATAGCAGCCATATTAATTATGTATTGGTATATGATATTTCTAAATATATGGTCTATTTAGACATATATATTTCTCTTGTTGTTTAGCTGATATTGAGTGTTGTTTAGCACTGGGTGTTCTCGATCGAAAATCCCACCTCTTCCATTGAGAAACTCTTGGAAGAGTCTTGTACTACATTGTCCACTTTCAGGCTTAAGGCCAAGCTTCATCCTTTAGTTACAACGTAGATCTTGTTGAGGGTTGAGTTTTTTGCAGGTTGCAGCAGTGGAGACTGAATCTAGGTCATTTCATTGCTTAGAAGGCTAGATCCTTAGGTCTGAAAGTGGTTCTATGTTGTCTCATCTTTTGGTCTCTGTCAACCCAACCAAAACATGGGAACCCCAACAAAGACTAGATCTGGGTCATTTCATTGCTCATTTTCAGTGGAGAAGGCTTCCTTTCCATTGGGAGGACAGTAAGGAAGGCCCTTGTGCATATTTTCAGATCTTGGCATCAAGCGAACTATTTACATTAGGGGAATTTTGAGGTCTAAAATGGGCCTCCTTAGGAAATAATAAAATAATAGCTAAACCAATAAAATAATATTTATAAATTTGAAATTCAATTTTTGCACCAAAATCCATGTAACCATGGTTAAGTTCAATTCAAAATTTGTACCAAAATAAAATTAATAAAAAAATTGTATTGATGTGACTATAAATAAGAATGGGTTTTTCAAGAAAAAATCATTATCATTGCACAACTAATGCATTTGTCATTTGTACTTACATAATTTAAAATAAAATATAAATATAAATTCATATATTCTTAATGAGATGAATATATAATTTAAAAATAAATATATGAAAATATACAAATATAATATTTATTGAAAAGTGTGTAACTACATGAAGATTGTGTAGGATATGCATTGTTTCTTTCAAAAAATATGAAATGACAATAATAATATTTTATTAAAAAAGTGTGAAATGACATTTATTATGAGTACTTTACTTTATGACTTTAAAAGTACTGATAACACTACCATGATTAACCATGAGTTTTTATCCACCATTGAGAATGTGATAAGTAAGTACCTTTAACTCAAGCAATGCCACCTCAACCATTAGGGATGATGTCATCTCCTAAAATGTGATTGGTTCTCATAAAGTGAATTTTAATTGTACATTTTCCTTAGAAGGCTCATTTTATAGCTCAAAATTCCCCTAATGTTTATCCCTACAACACAATTTACTTCCAGATTTGCATTATTTCTGTAGGAGGAGTTGCAGGGTGGTTTGGCACATCATTTGGAGAGTTGGTTTTCTAGTGAAATGGATTTTTATTTCATTTAGATGATCTAGTGGAGGAGGCTATTCTATTGATCATATCAGATCAACCACACTTTCCAGATCTGTATTTTGCAGTGGATCTTTAGCCCTAGGGCCTAGATTCCCATCTTGTACATGGTGTTTTGCTGAAAACACTTAAGGGGTTCTTCAAAGGAGGTTGAATAGTGCTCAGATATGTATTAAATATATCTTTTGAGGCACATATCAGCTTTAGATCTGTTGTATAACCATTTTCTGTAGTAGTGTCTATAAAACAACGCTGTAGAAGTCTTCCAGTGTTTATATATAGTAGTAGCACCTCATTTTGAGGGATTTTGTCCATT
This sequence comes from Pinus albicaulis, assembly GCA_034641835.2. NCBI lineage: Eukaryota > Viridiplantae > Streptophyta > Pinopsida > Pinales > Pinaceae > Pinus > Pinus albicaulis. Next base: position 1,041,252,517 of record CM076581.1, read on the forward strand.
GGAGGCTTCTTCTTTCTTGTTGTACATCTTATGGCCCATTATTTATGCATATTTTGCTGTTGTTATAACATATGAAAGGTCTCCATATTGGCCTCTTGCTTTTATATGATGATTTGCATTATTGTTCCAACATTTTGCATTATATTCCTGCTTTTCCCATTTTGGAATATTACATGCTCAAAATAACCTTCCCAGAGTAGGCACTCGAAGTCCCCCGTGGGTAAGGGTGGGATTCCCACTTCACCCATGTGCTAAACAACACAACAAAATTAGCTAAATAGTTGAAGCATGCAAATAAATTTCAAACGACAATACAATATCAAATTACAGACTGATTTGCTTTGTTGCCCTCATCTTCCTTATATGGTTATGAGCCTTCCCTAGCCTCTGCCCACCTCATAATTGCGCTACACATGTGGCCGCTAGGCTCCATGAAGATTTCGTTGTCTCTCCATATTCTCCATCATCTCTGCATTTAATCTCCACTCCCTCCATCATGTGTGCATTTACTGCACCACTTCCTCTATCACTGTAACATTAATGCTCTATGATATTACTTTTATTCCTCCACTATCTCCATCATATTCATCATTAATTCTCTATGACCTCCACTCATTCTTCATTATTAAGCTACTCCAATACTCCATAATGCTGATCTATTATCTAATTAACCTACATTCACACAAAAAAATGGATTTTATTCATCTATGGGGTTTATGGGTCCCTCCATCCTTTTATTTACTTAACTAATTAAGAAAATTAAGAACTCTAATATTCCAATTAACTGGTGGAAAATTGTGAATATTACAATTTTTCTCTCCAAAAGAGAGAGGTTTTGACCCTGGATTGAAGAGCCTAAATTTGTGTCTCTTGTGTTTTGGTGATTAAATTTATGAAAGATATAATAAGCTAAGAAGAGAAGACATAAGTAAAAGAAGTAATCTCACAAGTAATTATCAAATAGAAAATTTAAATTAAACTAAACACTCTCAAATTCTCAATATCATTTCAGATTTAAGGTGTTGAAGACAAGGGCTACTTGACAAGGAGACACTCAAGGATTAAAGAGAAAGAATCCATTTTTGTGGAAAGCGTCAAATTCAAGGTAAAAATTTGCATTGGAAAATCAAATCAGTTTGCAAGAAAATTCTCAAGCCATCTCAAGAAGACCTTCAAAGGATCCACTCATCAAGGAGATGATCTTTACCATCAAATATTTATGATATTTAAGACATTGTTGGAAGACACATCATTAGCATCATCCAAAAATATTCAACACCTTTGAAAACATCATCATTCTATAGACATCCTTGATCATTAAAATTCATCAAAGGAATCAATCTAGGAGGGAGTTCTTGCCATCATTTTCATCATCATCATCAAGGAAGTTGATAGAAGGAAGAAATCAATTCAATCAAGTAAGTATCTGTACGACCTCATCTAAATATTTCAAAATGACTTATTGCAAAGAGAGCAACAAATTGGTTGGGTCATCAAACTTTAGTGCATGGAAGAAGAGGAAATATTTGAATCTAATCGAATATGAGGTTATGGGATACATCAAAGGATCTACAACTCAACCCTCAAAATAAGATGCTCTAGCTCATGCCAAGTACATGAAAGCAGAAATCAAAGCCTAGAGGATTCTCATAGAATCCATTAAGGACTCTCTCATAACCTATGTATCAAAATTAGAAACTGCAAAAGAAATATATGAGAAAATGGTGGAGCTATTCTTCGTGAGTACTACAAGAGAAGTAATATCCCTTAGACATGAACTATACAAAATTAAATTGTTAAGAGAGGAAGGAATCATGTCATATTTTATGATGATTTCTGAAATACGCGATGAGCTATAGGAATTGGCAGAAGTAATGTCTGATAGTGAAATGGCTATAGTGGTGCTAAATGCTCTACCGGAAGAATGGGGAAACTTCACATCAAGTTTATACGGGAAGAAAGAAGCAACACCATTCCAGGATCTGGTCTCTATGTAAAATAGAGGAAACAATATTGAAAGCCAAAGCTAATACAAGATCAAGTGAAGGGAATCAAGCCTTTGCAGCCATGTCCAGGAAGATATGAAGATTTGGTAAATTTGGTCCTTCGAATAAAATAATAAATATGGACAAATTACGATGCTTTGGATGTAATGACCTTGGGCATTAGAAAAGGGATTTTCCTAAATCTAGAAAGGAAAAAAGGAAAAAGGAAGAATCCCATGCCACAGATGAAAGGGAAGAACCTTATGAAAATAAATCTAAGAAATATGAAGCGAAAGATCTATATTATGATTGATATCATCTTCCTCTTTAAGTGATTTCTATTAGCTATAAAATAGTATGATAGGAAGCATTGTATATTAATAACATCATGATAGAAGCATGGACGGAGCACTTGTCTTAGAAGAAGTGGCTCCCAAGAACCTCACTGCTAACAACATTAATGGAAGATAGTCATATGAATCAAAGATCATCTATGAAATAGGTGGACGCACTTTCTAATGGTTTCCTCCTTGGATTCACTAGTTAGAAAGAAAGGAAAAAGGCTTCATTAGGAATTCTATCTTGTGGAATTTTGGGATTAGGGTATGATGAAATATTCATGAAGCAGTTCAAGGGAATGAAGTTATTAATTATAAGTAAATTTATGTAGGATGACTCAAATGGATAATATAAGGTACATATATGCTAACACGGTATGTTGTTAAGTCATTTCATATGTTTGTGGGTGATGGAATTTTATCTCTAGAAGTAGGATGAAATAAAGGAGGATATCTTCCGGTACACAGGTTTTCATTAACAGATTAAATCAAACATATCCTCATATGTAATATAAGGTGGATGTATACAAACAAGTAACTATATGTTGGAAGTTATAGGGAATAAATGAAACTGTGTAGAGAAAGAAAGGAAGAGATCATGAAGTGCAACCATGCCCAGAGGCAGTTATCATCCAGAAGCCAAGAAGATGTGACTAGGAGATCTCCTAGGAATATATATAGACTCTAATAGAAGTATGGTAAATAAGAAGACCCTTGACAATACATATCTTTAGGAGATGTGTCAACCTAAATAAAGGATTTCGATGCCTACAGGAATATGTCATGGTGAAATATCATCACTAAGGTAACTTTTTATTTAAAAGTTCTTATGTATATGTTTATTTGGATAAGTTTATGTAGGGATGCCAACCATGTGGAAGGTTGTAAGATCCTTGGGAGATGGTTCGAAAGAAAGAAGCATTGCATAAAGGTGGAATAGATGATAACTACTTATGAATCACTTTATGGTAGATGACATGACTCATGGATGAAAGTGATAGATCATATGTGCTTTATGAAGCTAAAGTTGAAGATTTCTTAAGATAGAAATCCATGACATCGAGGGTAGGAATTCTCATGAGCAACTGGGTGTCTCACCATTACTACTACAGGCACTTGGTTAAGAGAGAGCCTGGTAGTAAGTTTCTTACTTGGGAGAAACTGGGTAATTCCTAAGAATGAGCTTAGGTACATTCCTCGTACAGGAATGAGTACATTCCCTTGTGGAATAGGTCCTCCATAGTTGAGAGGGAGAGATAGACACATCATTCCGATCTTCAAATGGGAAGACAAAATGGAGGATTGGGTAATCATCTGGCATCCGATACTCTTTGAGAATGAGATAGGGAATTCAAGATAAGAGTATTCATGGACCGATATTCGTTGAGGGCTAGCTACCTAAGAGAAGAATAGTCCAAGAAGGTCATACTTTGGGAACACCCAGGTGGAGTATGTACGTTGGAGAGACAATGACGATGGTGTCTATAATTCATGTGTATCACCAACATTGTATCCCATTGTATTGTTAAGAGATGGGGTTGTTAGTCAAGGCCTTGCACTAGGACATTGATGGTTGATATGATACTATATAGATGCGATTACCAATCCCATTCTTCTTATGAGATTCTTTATATTGAAAGTAACCAAGTAACATTATGAATACCTCCCTAGTTAAGAGGGAGTGTTGGAAAGTGTAACTAGGTTCGGTCTTCATATTGACTATGTAACTATGTGTTTATGTAATGAAGAAGAAAAATATCATAAAATGTATTTTTTTTAATCTTGCTTCATGGGTTTCATGAGCAAGGAATTTTATTATAGGTTAAATAATTTGATGCGGGGCTAGTGGCTAACCCGACCATCCCGTAAGGTTAATACTAACCCTGCCCTTACCCGGGAAAATACTCACAATTGGGTGATTTAAACTAAATACCCCATGGTTTATATCCCCTCTTATTTAATTCTCAAAAGAATCTATAAAGGTTCCTAAATCTTTGGTTAAAAACCAATCATAACCATATAACTGCTTAATATAACTTAACCCATGTAAACATTTATCTTTATCCGATTATGCACATATATCAATGAATAATTTAATATCTCAAAGTTGCGTCGTTGATCTCCATAACTGATCCAACGACCAGTGCGTAATATCGTTCCTCAATTAACTCTGTGGGACCTCTCATCTTGAATCTACATAGCAAACCTTATATCCATAATTCATTCTCTGTCATCGGATTGATTTTGTTTCCGATCGGACGATGTTCGCACTCCAACCCTCAACAACTTATGTGAACAATTACCGTGCAATAAAAGTGGTTTGAGGGTGTGACGTGTTGACTCCTCAACTGTATTGCGTGCTTTGAAGATTTACCACTTAAGGCACAAAAGTGGTGTGATATGTCACAAATGGTTTTATAAAACCACTCCACATACCTTTACTCATCTATTGTGCTAAAACTTGCCCGAATCGCCTTCCACAGCAAACGAACCATCACATGAGTCAACCCCTCTACACATTTATACACAGATTTTATCAAACCTTTACTTTATGATCATTTATGTGGTTCAAAAAAATCCACAATAAGTGGGTTATTCGGAGATTTTTTATACAATAGTTTGGTCATCCATTATCACTTACAATCAATCAACAAGCGACAAAAATAATCCATATTCCAGCCATTATCAAAAACAGTAAGTGCACAAAATATTCCAAATATTTCTCAGATTCACAGTAAATAAACCATAAGGTCATATAGATACACAATATGTAAAATTCGACACTGTTTTTGGTATTTTCCATAAAATATTTACAAGCAAAAATACATTCTGTTTTACTACTATCAAACACCTCCTCTATGAGACCTAGCTACTGGTTTTGGACCATCAGCTCTGTCTGTATCTAACCTCTCGCTTTCTCTAAACTCTAACTCTTGCAATCTTCTACCACTCTCTTTCTTCCATCACACTCTTCATTCATCACAGTCTTACTCTTCTCATATCTCTCTTTGTTGTGTTTTTTTTAATGCTTCAAAAGCTCACAATTTATAAAATAAAAGGATTCATGAACCAATTTAGTTCAAATCCAAAAATCTCTCACTGTCTCCTAAATTATCTCTTTAGATCCTCTCTTTATTCAACAGAATCCTAGATTAGATTTTTTTTTTAAATCCCTCAAATAATCACTATTCTTAGGATTCCTTACTCATCCCTAAGATTTTACAACTCAGGAGATATTCTCCATAAATCAATTTACAATTAAATTTCCTCAAACTCAACTAAACTTAGGAAAATAAATAAAATAATTAAGGAAACCCACTCTCTTTAGTAAATGAGAAATAAGACTCATGGGTCTTATAAGTTTCGAAGAATGCTCCTGCATCAGACTCCCTAGGTTGAAAAATTCATGATCTCTTGTTCATGAGTCACCCAACTGCTTCTGTTGTAAACTTCATCAAATTTCATCTTCCAATTGGCTATCTGTCCTCTTTCAATTGTAGGTGGATTTGTTGCCTTCTCTCTTTCTCAATATGTGTTGTGGATGTCATTTTGTTCTGTTGTCATGATCATCTCCTATACATAATTTTTGGATGCTCATGTCTTGCATAAAAAAAATTCCTCAACCAACATAAATTTCTGCTCCTTTGTCTGCTGCTGTCTTGCCAACTTTATGTATTTTTTCCTGTCTTGTACCTGACTGTTCATTCTAATTCTTGACCTGATCACCAGCATTCTCTTTTTTCCCCAAATAAATTCCTTTATGTTGTTCTATGTATTCTTCCATCTTTCATTGACTTGCTGATTTTGACAAATTCTTATGCTTCTCATCTTTGTAATCTCCACAATCCACCTATCCAACAATTTAATTAGCATCTTCCCAATCTCAAAAGAAGATTGTTTCTTATTTGATACAAGAACATATAATCTTTCAACCTCATACTGTCCATCAACTGCAAATAATTCAGTTATTGAACTTGGTTCAAATACCTCCATATTCACATAAAATATGCCTGAATTGTTCATCCAAATTTTTAATTGCAAACCCAAGATAAAATCTTGACATTCAAACCTCCTTTGAATTAAAAACAAAATCTGTCTGTGGACTGTACTTTTACATCTTCTGCAACCTTCTTTCTCTTCTGCAATGATTTTCTTAAGAGTTATACCAACTCTCATTCCTTCATCCCGAACTTTTAAATCAACTAGCTGCTTACTATCATCCTTTTGTTCCCATAAGGAAAATTGACTTTCTGCATTTCTAGAATTTACATACTTCTTTATGTTTGCATGAAAAAACATGTCTCCAAGAGAAGTTTGTCCTTCATCTTGAAAAACACATTCAACAATTAATAATTCAAACTTAGAAAATGCGTTACATTTTCCACCAAATCTGTACCATAATTTCTCTGACTTGTCATCCTCTTGATGTGCATATGACATGTCAAAATTGTCATATCTTCCTCCATATTTCCTTGTCTTGAAAAAATCTTCTTTGTCTTCACTTTGCACAGAATGTTGTCTAATTTCAAAATTATGTTCTTTGTTCTTCTCTTTAGCCTTCATTCCTTTCATAATTCTTTTCATTTTTCCTTCTTCTCCTTTACAAATATGTAAATCACCAAGTTGCTTTTTCCATGTCTCTTCCTTTTCAATAAAAATCTTCCACTCTCTAATTCTCTTTGTTTCTTTACATGAAACAAAATCATATGCAACATATTTTTCCTTCCACGGTAAAGTTCCTTTTACAATAAAAATTACTTTCAACACCATGAATATCATTTTCCATTGAAACCCTTTGCTTCTCACTGTAAATGCATCGTTCATGAAAGCATCCTTGCCTCCATCCTCTGAGATTTCTTGTCTCTCACCAGTTTTTTGATTACCTTCATCTTTACTCTGTTTTCATTTTGTACAAATAACATTGTCTTCAAAATTATGTTGTACATCAACCTCTACCAACTAATCCTTACGTTCTTGACTGTCTTCTTTTCCTCTCCTCTTCATAGCCTTTTCTGGACTAGCTATACCTTCTTGGCCTGAATTCTTCTTATAAATCTCTGTTTTACTATCTTCCATAGTACAATCTTTAGTAAAATCTCTTTCCATTAATGCTCCATTATGTCCTTCCAAGACAATTTCTTTTCCATTAACTATTAATACATGTTCATAATTTTTGAATAAAAATGAAAGAGATAATCCCATTACCTCAAATGGTTGCACTGTACACTTACTTTTGGTTGTTCCTATGACAAGGTTATTTTCATACCTCTCTTCTTCTTTTGCAATCTGCAAATTCCTTTCATCTTCGAACTGTTTGTCATTCCTTTGCCAAATATCACTAGATTCATCACCTCCAACTCTTTTAGTAGTCTTCAACAATTATCCAGCTTTAGTATCTTTGAACACATGTTCAATACAAAACTGTTCCATTACAACCATCTCTTCTAACATCTTCATTTCTTCAGCAACCTGCATAAACATATCTTGTAAATATTGTTCATCACCTGCATACATACAAAAATCATAAGTTTCAAAAATACTAGGCTCTTTTTTTGATGTCTTAATCATCACATCTCTTTTCTGATCCGAACTTGTCCAACAGTTCAGAAATTCATCAATGATTCCTTCCTCAGCAAAGTAATTTTCTTGCTCAGGTCTATAATAGTCATCTTCCATCTCTAACTCAACTGCTCTAAGTTCCTCTCTTAATCTGATATACATTCCCCTCTTTATCTGTTTCTGCAACAACTTCCACTTTATATTCTTTCTTCTCATAGTCTAACCATAAATTTGGTCCTTCACACTCTTCTCTAGTAGCACTATTATTGCATCAATACTTGCTTTCAATTCTGAAATTTCTCTATCAAATACCTCTTGACTCATTTCCTTTCCTTTTCCATTCTCCTTGGCATCTTTCTTTATTCCATTGTAGCTTCTCTCTGAACCCCTGTTATGACTATCAGTAGTCACTTTATCCTCCATCTATATGAGCTCCTTACTCACCACAAGTTTCACTAAGCCTCTGCAATAGCAAGTCCTCCCTGCTACCACTTACCTCACCAATCCCTTCTTTAGACTTGGTCTTTTGGCAAGCACTGGTTCTCTATCTCTGGAACCTCTTGATCACTCTCTTCTGCTCTCTCTAGGCTTATATCCTCAACACACCTTCTCTTGAGAACAGTTTAACTGCCCTCCCTGTCCAACCTTCAACTGGAATATTTAGGTTCACTACCACTACCACAACTCCTTTCTCTTTTTACATAGTCTACTACTGTGTGTTGTTGCTATCATTATCTTCCTCATAAAAACAATTCAAATGGAACCAAGAATTAAAATATAACTCATACCTGAGAGATATTTAAATGATTTATCTCTTTGAGCTTCCACTAGCTTGGACAATACACATGCTGCTTTTCTTTTCGTTGTATGCACTTCAGTTCTTTTGTCAACTAAATTTCTTTTCTTGCCGAGTAAATTCATATTAATTTTATTTCCTTAAAACATTTCTGCTGCAATTTCTTCATTTACTTCTTTATCACAGCTACTTGGCAGAAAATTTTGTTGCTGCTTTCATCACATACACATATCATTAAAATTAAGCTTTTACCTGATCCTGTCTTTCTCAAGTCATTTTCACAATCTGCCTTTGATGAAATGTTGAAGTCCTTTTCTGCGATATCTCAGAATCCTTTTTGCACAAAATATCTAGTGTCTTGTTCTCAATTTGTATTGAATCCATTATAATGCAGTTTATTCACATACTGGAATAAAATTCAATTTTTCAATCACTTCCACAGAATATTAAATTCTACTCTGATACCACAAATGATGCAGGGCTAGTGGCTAACCCGACCATCCCGTAAGGTTAATACTAACCCCGCCCTTACCTAGGAAAATACTCACAATCGGGTGATTTAAATTAAATACCCCATGGTTTAAATACCCTCTTATTTAATTCTCAAAAGAATATATAAAGGTTCCTAAATCTTTGGTTAAAAACCAATCATAACCATATAACTGCTTAATATAACTTAACCCATGTAAAAATTTACCTTTCTCCGATTATGCACATATATCAATGAATAATTTAATATCTCAAAGTTGCGTCATTGATCTCCATAACTGATCCAACGACCAGTGCGTAATATCGTTCCTCAATTAACTCGGTGGGACCTCTCATCTTGAATCCCCATAACAAACCTTATATCGATAATTCATTCTCTGTTGTTGGATTGATTTTGTTTCCGATCGGATGATGTTCGCACTCCAACCTTCTGCAACTTATGTGAACAATTACTGTGCGATAAAAGTGGTTTGAGGGTGCGATGTGTCAACTCCTCAATTGTATGGCGTGCTTCGAAGATTTACCACTTAAGGCACAAAAGTGGTGTGATATGTCACAAATGGTTTTATAAAACCACTCCACATACCTTTACTCATCCGCTGTGCTAAAACTTTCCCGACTTGACTTCCACACCAAACGAACCATCACATGAGTCAACCTCTCTGCACATCTATACACATATTTTATCAAACCTTTACTTTATGATCGTTTATATGGTTCAATAAAATCCATAAGAAATGGGTTATCCAGAGATTTTGTATACAATAGTTTCGTCATCTGTTATCACTTACAATAAATCAACAAGTGGCAACAATAATTCATATTCCAGTCATTATCAAACACAGTAATTGCACAGAATATTCCAAATATTTCTCAGATTCACAATAAATAAACCATAAGGTCATACAGATATTGTTTTTAGTATTTTCCATAAAATATTTTCAAGCGAATATACATTCTATTTCACTACTATCAAACACCTCCTCTATAAGACCTAGCTACTGGTTTTGGACCATCAGCTCTATCTCTATATAACCTCTCGCTTTCTATAAAATCTAACTCTTGCACTCTTCTACCACTCTCTTTCTTCCATCACACTCTTCATTTATCACACTCTTACTCTTCTCATATCTCTCTGTGTTGTGTTTTTTTTAATGATTCAAAAGCTCACAATTTATAAAAGAAAAGGATTCATGAAATAATTTAGTTCAAATCCAAAGATCTCTCACTGTCTCCTAAATAATCTCTTCAGCTCCTCTCTTTATTCAACAGAATCCTAGATTAGATTTTTTTTTTAAATCCCTCAAATCCTCACTATTCTTAGGATAACTTACTCATCCCTAAGATTTTACAGCTCACGAGATATTCTCCATAAATTAATTTATAATTAAATTTACTCAAACTCAACTAAACTTAGGAAAATATATAAAATAATTAAGGAAACCCACTCCCTTTAGTAAATGAGAAATAAGACTCATGGGTCTTATAATTTTCGAAGAATGCTCCTGCATCAGAATTCTTCTTGATGTATTTTAGGGATTTGTCTTCTTGACATAAATGTATTTATTAGAGTCATGTATATGAAGTATAACACATTTAAAGTCAATGATGTATGCCTCAAGACCTTGTCAAACCATCTTGTAAACATGGCTCAATAATAGTGCTAACACTCATGATCAAATCAATGTTATACTTAGTTGTAATACCTCTCCAAGTCGGCCTATAAACAACAAGAAAAGTCATCACATGAACTATCACATCTATTCATGGTCAGGTCAGCTTATTACAGGGCCTGGCCACTATAAATATGTTGAAAAGTCAACAAGAAAAGTGTGTCTAATTTAATTTTCCATTAATTAAATTGGACAATAAATAGTAATCTTATCTCATAATCACTTGTAATAGTTAACTAAGTGTGATAAACTCAGTTAGCTCCTGAAATTTGAGTTGAGGGTGGTTGGTGAGGCATGCTAAGTGATTCTATTTTTTTTAGAGTCCAAGTTGTAGTTAGTGTATTATTTTAATGCATGATAAATCAGTTAACTCAATTAATTGAGTTAAAACTAGTATAACTAGTTGTAACTGATTGTTGCACTAGTGAGAGGTCAAGTGAATTAAATCAGATTTAATTCACATGTATTGATCTATCAAGCAACTAATTATTTACTATTAATAGCTACATGCATGTCAGTTCTGATAAAGACCCAGTTGAGACAGAGGTTATAGGGATCTTAACTATCATTTGTATTATTAGAAAACTACCCGCCTGTAGTAATAAATCCATTGCGCAGTTTTGGAAGGATGAAATTTATAAATAATAGGGATTTAATTCTATAGGAATTGTGCAAGCAAGGTAGGTTGAGTAGAGGCAAGAAATTGGCTAAGTGTTGGTTGATTTTGTCCGCATCGGTGTGAGATAGTTGGTAGAGTGCAAAAGACTCTTGTGAGAAGAGTGCATTGTATTTTTTCATGATTCCTTGGTTGAATATACAATAGAAGATAGAGGGGTTTTGAGAAAAACGCTTTCCCAAGAAAAATATCTGCATTGTGGATTGATTTTCTTATTTCTTTTACTTGGTGTGATTGTGTGATTATGTTTATTTTCCACAATTAATTTGTAGAAGGATTTCATATATTGCTTTAGCATATCACATGATCAGATTGAATCCATTAGTATACATGTTGTTTGTATAATTTCTACATGGTATCAGAGTGCAGGAAATCACTATAGTGGAGAAGAAATTGAGTTTGTGTTGAACAACATTCGAATTTGAAAAAATATTCTTTGGTGCAACAGGAGGATCAAGATGGCTTTCAATGTATTAAGATTAGGATATGTAATCGAGGGAATTTCTAATTATATTGCATGGAAAGACAAAATGGAGGCAGTTATGGAGGAAAAATGGTTGAAAGAATAAATTGATAATGATATTACCAAGCCCACAACAACAGATTCCGTTCTTCTTGATGCTTGGCAAAAGAAGGTTGCAAAGGCGAGGATGATCTTATTAGAGGGATTTCGATATCACATTTTCTCGAGTCTCCATGGCAAAGCGACTCCATATGCAATGTGGAAGGGTTTGATATATCTGTTTTAGAATAGCAGTGACCACATAAAATTGGCACTGAAGGACAAGCTCAAGAAAATAAAAATGGATAAAGGCAACACTATTCCAAAATATTTGACCAAGTTCATCCAATGTCGATATGAGCTTTGAAGTGTCGGGATCATCGTAGCAAATGATGAATTGGTGAGCCTAGCACTTCTAGGCCTTCCCAAGAGCTAGCATAGTTATTAGGACTCTGTCAATGGGAGGGAGAAGCTACTAGATTGGGAGTGACTTTGGTCAGATTTGGTACAAGAATAATTCAGGTGGAATACCAGGGATGGATCCTCATCCAAGGCAGATGAGGAGGAAAATTGCACCTTCGTTGGTAAAGCAAAGAAGGGGAAGGGAAAAAAATCCTATTCCAAATTTGAGACTGACAAAGAAGTCAAGAAGCATGACATGTCCAGAGTGAAATTTTTTCATTGTCACGAACATGGACATTATGCCACTAATTTTCCACATAAGAATAAGAACAACAAGAAGGCTTCAGGATCTACAGTGGGTGATGCTTTGGCTTCACAATTCGAGTTGGAATTCTCACTCATCACAGCCATGGTGTCTAGTGTGATGGGATCAGTGTGGTACTTGGATAGTGGTGCATATTTCTACATGACGGGAGACAAATAACTCTTTAGTATCATGGAGGGGAAGGATATTCAGATGCACATCGAGATGGGTGATGATGGGAGGCATAGCGCTACTGGGATTGGTACAGTTACTTTCCAGAGACATTCAGGTAAACCTTTCTTATTAAAATATGTCATGCATGTACCAGGCTTGAAAATAAATTTAGTTTCAGTTGCTATGTTGGAGGATAAAGGATATGATGTGGTTTTTAGTGAAGGGAAATAATTCCTTCAGCACAAAGCCACAAGAAAAGTAAAGAATATTTGGGTTCGTGTGAATAACCTCTACAAACTTGATGTACATTTCTACGCAACATTGATGGGTAAAGAAAACAGAGTGGTGAGCCAGGATGAGGGTGAGTTATGGCATAGGATAATGGGCCATCTACACCATGGCGCTTTGAAGGTCATGCAACAGATTTCTACGGGACTTCTAAAGGGTACTTTTGTGTAGATAGACACATGCAAGGGATGTACCATGGGAAAGTATGAAAAGGCCACTTTTCACGAGAAGGAGAACCAAGCAACATAAATCCTTGAGAGAGTTCACTTAGATGTGTGTGGACCATTCTCTACAACCTCTACAACAAAGCACAGGTATTATGTGATTTTTGTTGATGATTTTTCTAGAAAGTGTTGGATCTACTTCATGCAGAAGAAAGATTAGGCATTCTCGAAATTTTTTGAGTTCAAAGCACTGATTAAGAAAAAAATAGGGAAGCATGTGAAGGCTCTGAGGAGTGGCAATGGTGGTGAGTACATTTCCAATGAATTTAAGAACTTTTGTGCCAAAGAAGGAATTGAGAGAGAGTTGATTGCACCTTGTTGTGGCCCTATAATTTATAATATTGGCAATAATAAACTATAAAGGATAAAATCAAACCACTATGGAATCTAGGACCTTAATATTATGAATGTTGATATTAGGCTAGTTACATTGGTTGTGGGAATTGGTTGTTTTGATTGATTTTTTTGGTTGGATGAGAAGATATATATAAACTAATCCATTGGGATATGGAGTCATAAAAGGCTGGTTAGTTGCATCAAATTTTCAAGAGCATCACAAGTCAAGCTAACTGTGCTAATTGGATCTTTAAGTCAGTGTCAATTATGATGTGGAGGAAATAGTAATGTCCAGTAATGATTAAAGATAAGTTAAGAATGATTTAACCAGAATTCAGAATAAAACATTCAGATGGCAATCCCAGATAGAATTAAGATGCTCCAACAACAAATATTAATCTAAAATTTATGTTTTACAATTAGATAAATAGATGAACAACAAGGAAAACAATGGAAACATTTAACACAAAGAAGCAACACATCACCATTTAACACAACTCAAGTATCTTGTAAAACTGTCTCTTATTATTGATGCCCAACTTCAAAAAATTACAGTGCTCCAATACAATAGGTTCTTACAATGTAGGGTCAAACCATTGATACTTATAATACATGCAGTATTTAACTGTGAACTACATCTATTTCCCTATCTACTTCGTGAACCTTTCATTAATTACAACTAAGCCAAAAATTAGACAAGTGTGGCCATGCAATGGCCATGACAAAATACGTCTGACAAGCACCACTTGTGATATTAACTCTAACAACTCATCATGAATTCAAAAGTAAGTTCAAAGTGGCTGAGGTGGTCATGAAGAGGAAATGATGGGTGGCTTTGACACCTGGCTCCACCTTTTGGACTGCCTTTGCTGGATCATTAAATATGATGCAGTGCTGGCACTTTCAGTTGATCGGTGACTGTGCTGATGTAACCACTGCGCCCTTTCAATCTTGGTACATGCATAATTTGGCCCACTCTTTATTACCTGGTTTTATCGTCCCTAAAACCTACCGATACACTTCATTCACCTCTGTATATTTTCTGAAAGTGGTCCTGGCGAGGAAAACATGCTTCATTTCATGTTGGATGAAGATGTCATTGCTCAAGAGTTCCATGAAAACTTTCCTAGTCATGTTTCCTTTGATGTTGGAATTTTTTTTGGTGTCTTTAGCTGTATCCTTGAGCTTTTTCATGTTATCTCCCTTCTAGCACAAGTTATTATTAATTCCATACAGTGAAGACAACCCTTTTTCCCTCAAGGGCTCAATTCTTTTGAAAAATCTTCCAATGTCCATGTCCAATTTGTGACACTTATCCTCCAGCTATCTCACCAAGTTCCTCTGAGTGAGGACCCTTTTCACTTCCAACATGGTATTTGTCTTGTTAGCCCCCCCTTGAAATTCTTGACAAGCAAGATGGGGGCTATGTCATTTTGGAGACCTTCAAGGAATGCATCTCCCCTGAAGACACATCATCCTTGAGGTCTGTTTGTGCTTTGCCTTATACAAAGTCCCCTCTGCTTTTTCCTTTCCCTAATGCCTTCATGTATCCCTTGTATCCCTGAAAAATGTCCCTTTTCCCCCTTCTTCCTCCTTCTGTCAAAGTGCCTTCGTTCCCCTCTATTTCCCCTATTAACCCTCTACACCCCTCCAAAATCCCCTTTAAATCCCACCATTATCCTTGGTTTCCTCATTTTTTCCCTTTTTTCCACTATCGTTACCCTCCTTAGGCCTCAAAATACATTTAAATGGGTTAAAAACCCACTTCCGACCTTATAATAGGCCTAAGCCCCCTTTCCTGCTAAGCCCCCACACCTTTTTCCCCATGTGACCCGATGCCGCAACCGAGCGCTAGCCCCTAAGGTGCTCGTCCCATTCGTTCATCGGGCGCGATTATAGCCGTCGATCTGCACAGATCGGATGGCGATCGCTGCCCCCGTAGCCTCCGTCGTTTTCCCTGTTCATCACCTATTTCCGCATCTGCACCGTTCATTTGCCCGTTAGATCGACGGTGCGGAGCCCATCCGCCCTGTGGACCCCGCCGCGCACTATTCCAAAACTGCCTGGTTTATTTCACACCGCCTTTGGGCGGCTGGCAGTTTTTCCCCGACAGCCAACAATTCCACTCCGCGCCTGATACCTGTCCTCCTGTACGATTTCAAAACCTCTAATCCTGCCCGTTAACTCCATCCATCACGCGTTTTTGTCTAGATGCGGATGCCCAGCGAAATTGACGTAGACCGTCTGATCTGGAGCAAGCCATATGACGGCTATCGCTCGTCCAAGGTGCACGAAGTTTAATGAATTTGCACACGTGATAGCTCATGCCCTGGCCCGCCGTCTGTCGTCCTCCACCGTTGATCCCGCCACAATCGACGGTCCCGATTTGTTCGCCCATCGCTGAATTTTCCACCATCGCCCTGTTCCGCCACGTCATCTCCACGTGCACCCTCCGTA
Source organism: Pinus albicaulis (assembly GCA_034641835.2). NCBI lineage: Eukaryota > Viridiplantae > Streptophyta > Pinopsida > Pinales > Pinaceae > Pinus > Pinus albicaulis. The sequence goes on from CM076581.1 coordinate 1,041,268,720, forward strand.
CGGTCTCCCATGCCATCGCATATACTGGTTCTTTTTCATGTTCTCTAAGGTTTTTCCTTCGTATTTCGCTCCACTGAATGCCATCTCCACCAGAGCATATTTCCATTGTTCCTCTGCATTTTTCTCCGCCATGTCACCGTCTGCACGACCATTCTCCTCATCCACATCATCCGCCACCCCGTCCATTGTTTTCTCCAACTGATTTTGTGTTTTTCAGGGTTGTGAATGATCGAAGACCATCAGGACGCGCCATCTCTGCTACAAGGACAGATAAATCAGAGAAGATAATTTACAGAGGCAGAATTTATATAAAGAACGACCGGGAAGGTGAAAACAGGACGATCATTTAAAGAAGCAGGGTTTAATACTCTGTGGAAAACCGTCCTGTGCCATTAAAGCTTGAGCTAACCTGACAGAAGCAAGAATGGAGTGGCAAAACATTTCAGTACAAAGAAAAGGAGATTAAGGCACTTTAATGAAGATCTTGAGCCCTAAAATAGTATTTTAAGAGGCAAAGCACTAGTTTGAAGACCCCGAGGATCAATTAGAAGGTCTTGAGCATGAGTAAAAGGTAACATCAGGGTTTATTCATCAGTAGAATGTTTTTCTTCATCAAGTATAGGGCGCCCATATAGATTTTATTATGCACAATGTCCCTGAAGGATTTTCCACCCTAACAATAGTTCAAAACTGCCAGAGCATTTATATGACAGACCTCTCAGCAGTTTATTTTATTTTTGTTCAAAGCACCAGGGGTACTACAGCCGAAAGATGTCAAGATCATATCGGGAGAAGATCACTCTTTCGAAAAGGCGGTGACAGAGATTAAATACTCAGCAGACAAATGAAATGGGTTTCAGCCCTCCATTCATTTTTGTGTTTAATGTTACATTTAGTGTTCACCTACCTCCTCAGTCGATCTTCTATTCATCCTCTGCTATAAAACGCAAAAGGAAATTATTGTAAAGGTTGTTGATTGGATATCAGTAGATTGCAAGAATTCTCCTCTTGAGACAATTTCTTTGTGTAATATTGTAAGATAGGCTGAGATTTGATGTATTCAGACTGAATGTTCAAGCTGTGGGCAATGATGTACCTGATTGGTGTTGTTTTTAATATGACAAGCATATTTCTTTGGATCCTGATCTAAAGTAGCTGGTGATGTTTTCTGATCTTTGTGTTTGATTCCATTTCATTCCATTTCTACAGGCTCGCATCAGAAGTTTGGCATAAGATTTACCCTTGATAGGTACCTTATGTTGCTGCTCTCCCAGCCTTTTATGTTTTCTTCTTATATGTGTATGTGAATATTGATTTCAATTGGTTTAACCAGTGTAGTGGATGTTATTTCCTGCTCTCTGATGTATGAATTAATGAAATATATGTTTATATGTTCTTGTTAGGATTTAGTCGGATGAGTTGAGATCACTGGGAGGTCTAGAACCCTGTCTCTGCCTCACTAAGATATTTCCATCTCATCAAGCCTTTCTAAGATCCCTTGTCCTACCTCTAATTTTGTCCAAGTAGGCCTGGAGTTAAATGACCTCTGACCTAATCTATAGACAGGATTAGTTGTTTCCCCCTCACTCACTTTCAGTCCTTAATGTTCCAATCCATCAACCATCTTTCAAGATCCAAATGTCCTAGATAACTAGCCCAACTGAAAGCTTGCACATTTAACACAAGTAAATCCTTTCTTGACTCCATTGCCCAATGGCCTTGATGTTCCTTGAGTTATCTATCTTTTCCTAGTTTCCTCTTTGCTCATCCTTATCTTATATTGGACCCTTCTTCCCTGATTCCCAACAACCAAACATAAACAATGAAACAAACAAACCCTGAGCCTATAACTAGCCTAAAATCATAACTTAGAGCCTCAAAGACATACACTTTGACTCATATAGAGAGATCCCTCTCTGGACCTAGGAGGGCTAGATCCTAAGGTCTGAAAGTGGTTCTATGTTGTCTCATCTTTTGGTCTTGTCAACCTGGCCAAAACATGGCGGCTCCACTGGGGAATCTGAGTGCATTTCACCTTGAATATTTTTAAAATACTCAGAAACTTAGAACTCTGGTTAGGTTGACAGTAAGTAACTCCTTTCTTGAATCGACCTCCATTGTTGAGTGTCCGTCATACTCTTAGACAGAGCCTGGAAAGGGCCAGGTAACCTCCGGATCTCACTCTCTTTGGAGGTGACATATCTGGTAAATGCCCTCCCAGTCAATTTCTGGTTGGAGTTTGTTGTTTCTGAGGAGATTCCTGAAAGGTGATAGTGCCTGAGCACTGTGGTGGACAGTGTAACCCCTTAGATATACCCTAAAACCCTGCACCTGGTGACTCCATTGTTCCTAAATGAAAAGACTCCATTGGTGATCAGTAGGCCTGCTGGTTATCTTGGTTTCACATTAGACTCCACTGGGAGACCAACCTTTGAAACAACATTAACCACAAGTATAGAAGGTTAAGCTGCTTATTCAGAAGCATAACATTATGGCTTTCATAACCATTCACACAAGAGCTTATCCTAACCCAAACCCACCTGAAATAGTTGATAACCCTGAGAGCATCCTCAAGAGATCTCCTATACCTAAGAGACCAACTATTTCCAGTCACATATGTAGAGCTAACTCTGCGCCAGAAGATCTTGCAGCTCTTTCACACTTTTAGCTTGACCTAGACCTGCCAAACAGATTACCTAGAACTAGGTCATTCAGTACTTTAGACCAGCCAGACCCTCAGCCTAGGGACACAAAGACTCCTCCATCCACACCCCCTGATATTCACTTTATTCAAAACTTGGGGCTCTGTCACCCTAGATCTGCTCAGCAAACCGCTGCTGGTCCTAATATCCCTGTCATCCATATACCAGCTGCTCAAGCCAACCCTATACCTCATCAGAACATTATCATGGCAGCTTGGTATGAACCCCTGGTTTTACCTCAGCCCTTGTTACCCTTACCCAATGATTATCAATCAAAAATGCCACACTTCACTGCTAAGGAATCCATCACAGCCCATAAACATGTAGATAAGATGCATGATTCTTTTGATTACATGGAAATTGATGACGAAACAATCAAAATGAGAATTTTTTCCCAAAGCTTAGGGGGTGGCGTAAAGAAATGGTTTAAAGGCTTACCTCCTGGTAGTATCCAAGATCTCCCTGGATTATATCAGACCTTCATAAACAAGTGGGAGACTAGGGAAAATCCTCGCCAACTCCTAGCCAAATACATAAGCCTTAAAAGAAACGTGGGAGAGAGTGTCCATGATTACACAACGAGATTTAACAGCATTTACAATGCCCTCCCTCCACATATGAAACCTCCACAAGGCATGGCCCTAGAAAAATACCCTGATGGGTTTGATGCTGACATGGCCTATGAGCTTAGGGATAAAGAGTACACCACCTTGGAGGACATGCAGAAAGGAGTTGTAAAAATAGAGGCCAATTTGATTGAGAAAAAAGCAAGACAGAGAGCCGAGAGGAGGGTAACATATAGGGATGAAAATGTAGCCTCCACATCTAATCCAAATTATGAAAAATTGTCTAAAAACATGGAGGAGCTACAACAAATGATGAAGAGAATGGTTGTCACTGTCAATAACCAAAACAAAAATCAAAACTAGAACCAAAACTTTAGAAGGAACAACAATGCCGCTCCCAACAGACAAAGAGAGTCAGATCAACAAGTAATTCCCCCATTCCAGGAAAACTTTCTTGATGAAGATGAGGGAATCATAGAAGAGCCTGAAGGGAATGAAATAAACATATTTGAAACAGAAGACTCAATCCTTAACTGTGATTCAGGAGAAGATCAACCCTCACCATCATACTGGGATGAGGAACGGCTAGAAACTGAGGATTACAGATTAGGATTTGAAAATGCCATGATGCAGGTCAGAGAACAATATGAACTTAGGAGCAAAAAGAACCAAGAAAATTCCAAAACTGAGACTCCTGAGGTTACCATCAAGAAAATACCTGATAAAACTTCTAAAGCATCTGCTGTAAATAGCAAATCAGCAGCTGAAAGTTCTGGGAAAAACAAAGAAAAATACAACCAGAAGAATGATAAACAAGGTGAGCCCGCTAGCAGTACTAGCACTTCAATTAGTACTCCTGATACAATTGTCCCTAACCCTGTACATAACGATAAATTACAAACTGATTTGGTCACCAAGGTGGCTAATAAAACAGAGTTGAGCATTTCCAAGAACCAGTTCACTTTCAATCTGGAAAGTGAGATTGCAAAAATCAAAATCTCTGTCCCACTCTCTGAGCTAGCCACTCAGAATGTATATAAAGGCCAAATTTTGAAAGCATTGAATCTAGGGGAAAACAATGACACTGTGAATTTGAATGATGATCAACCTGCCCTCTTGTTTGGTCCAAAGATTGAGGGAAAGTTTCAGGAAGGCGTAGTTCCACCTTTCTATATCAGTCTCAACATTCATGACAAGATCCTTCATAATGCCATGCATGACTCTGGAGCATCACACAATCTAATGCCTAAGGTAGTAATGGAAAATCTAGGCCTAGAGATAAAACGACCTTACAAAGACCTATATTCGTTTGACTCTAGAAGAGTAAAATGCCTAGGCATAATCAAGGACTTGTGTGTGAGCTTGACCCAGATCCCAGCTAAATGTATGGTCATGGATGTTGTGGTGGCAGATGTGCCACCCAAGTATGAAATGTTATTATCTAGATCATGGGGAGCCAATCTGCAAGGAACAATGCAGATGGATGGCTCACATTCCACTATCTCTAAATTTAGCCAGCTTAGAAGACTATATAGAGAAGCCCAAATGAAATTTCTGGTCAGTAGTCCTGAGAAACCTGAAAATTCACCTTTATACTCTGTACATACAGACCTGGATTCTTTCATCCTGTGCAATGATCAAGCCTTAGGAGAACCAGAGTCGAAAAACAGAAATACAAACAATAACATAAAGCCCATGGACTTTGACATAATGGCTACCCTGGAAGAATACGATGAAGAAAACCCCGGGTAGGGCACTAGGAACGAAACTCAGAACGAACCAGAAATACAATGTACTCAGCCTATTATTCACACCCTTCAAACTAACACACCGTGTGAAGAACAAGGCAGCCTACAACTAGTACAGACCCCCCAACGCAACATAATGGCGAACCCCTATGGGAAATGAATTTCGATGGGTCCTGTACTAGAAACAATGTTGGGGCAAGGGTGTGGCTACGTAACACAGAAAATGATCATGCAGAGAGCCATGATGTGAACCTGCATTTCAAATGCAGAAATAATATTGTAGAATATGAGGCTCTTATCCTTGGCTTAAATATGTTGAAAAAATTAGGAGCCCATAGGATAACTGTACAAGGAGACTCAAAGTTAGTCATAAAACAAGTGAATGGTGAATACACAGCAAAACACCCCAGGCTCAGGGCATACAGGGATGATGCCATGGATATACTGAAAAATTTTATGGAATATGAGTTGGTGTTTGTCCTTAGGGGTCAAAATGTTATTGCTAATGGATTGGCTTGCCTGGCTAGTTCATATCCTAAAACTCCAGCTGACCAACAAATCATCATTCAGACCAAATTCCGACCTGCAGTGCCAGACAATGAAAAATATTGGCAGGTCTTTGAAGGAGACAAACAGATCAAAGATTTTCTGGTGGGCAGAAACGAGTTTGAACTTTCTGATTCCGAACTGAAATATGATGACAGCTGCCCAAGTGAGGATCCCCTAGATGAATAAGCAACACCCTGTAACATAGAAGTGAACGCCCTTTCTGAAGAAACTGGAAGTGCAACCATAGAACGTGAAAACGTAGATAGTGAAGAAATGGAGGTGTTGCAGGCCAAAGACAAGAATATACCCAGAGGCCTGGCACCCTTGGAGAACCTTTTTGACTTTGATGATGTAGCAAAAAAGCCCACTTTGGAACATGCATATTCAGACGTAGAAGAATGCAACATCGGCACTGAAGATAAACCCAAAATGATCAAACTGGCTAAGTCTATACCTGAAAACATGAAGAAGAAATACATTGACCTGTTTAGGGAATTCATTGATGTGTTTGCATGGAGCTATGAAGACTTAAAGGCATATGACATCAACATCATACAACACAAGATACCCTTGAAGGAAAATTAGAGGCCTTTCAGACAAAAACTTCATAGAATCCATCCAAAACAATTGCCTGCAGTTGAAAAGGAGATTAAAAAGATGTATGATGCAGGCATAATAGTCCCTATGAGGTTTTCTGATTAGGTATCAAATCTAGTGGCTGTGAGAAAGAAAACCGGGGAGATCAAATTATGTATAGACTTCAGAAATCTCAATAGAGCCTCACTCAAAGACAACTACCCTTTGCCTAGAATGGAACATATCTTACAAAAGGTAGTGGGCTCTAAGAGAATCTCCCTGCTTGATGGTTTTTCAGGATATAATCAAGTCCTATTACTCCCAGAAGATCAACTCAAAACATCTTTTACCACTCCCTGGGTCACCTTCATGTATGTGAAAATGCCCTTTGGGTTGATGAATGCTGGCGCCACCTTCCAGAGAGCGATGGATATAGCTTTCTCAGAGGAGATAGGACACTTCATTGTTATATACTTGGATGAATTGACTGTTTATTATAAAACTGAAGAAGAAAACTTGAAACATCTGAGGAAAGTTTTTGAAAAATGTAGAAGGTACGGTCTGTCTCTAAACCCTAAAAAAATTGTTTTTGGGCTCCAAGAAGGTAAAATTCTTGGTCACATTATATCTGAGAAGGGGATTAGGATATACCCACAAAGAGTTGAAGGGATACTCCAAATCACACACCCAAGAAACATCAAGGAGCTACAGTCCTTCATTGGGAAAATCAATTTCCTGAGGAGATTTATTCCCAATCTAGCTGAACACCTTAGGACTATGACTAACATGCTGAAGAAAGGTGTAGGAGTTAAATGGCATGTTGGAGCTAAAAAAAAATTTGAATCTGTAAAACTTGCACTCATTCAGGCTCCTGTCCTGATCAGCCCTGATTTATCAAAAGATTTTCTGATCTTTTCATTCGCCTCCCAACATACCGTGGCTGCAGTCTTACTGCAGAAAAATTCAGAAGGTAATGAACAGCCAATTGTCTTTTTCAGTAAGGCCTTAATGGATGCACCCTTGAAGTACAACATTATGGAAAAGCAGGCCTATGCCCTGGTAAAGGCCTTAAAATACTTTAGGGTGTACATTTTGCATTCTCACACCATTGCTTATGTGCCTAATATAGTGGTCAAAGACATCTTGTCCCAGGACCCTGATGGGAAAAGCGGCAATTGGATTGCTACAATCTTAGAATACGACCTTGAAATAAAGCCCACCAAACTGATCAAAGGTCAAGGCCTCGCCCAATTAATGGCTGAATCAAACTTGCAGGCCCTTGACATTAACATGATAAATGCCTTAGATGAGCAGGAAAGATTGCCTGACCCCACTGTTGAGGAGAAGTTTCAGAACTCTCCTTGGTATTCTGATATCCTTTATGTGCTCACCAACCTCAATGCCCCTCCAAAAATGTCCAAAAATAAGGCCTGATTCATAAAACTCAAAACTAGAAACTACTGCATTTTGAATGAGAATCTATACTGGAAAAATCCAAATGGCCTATTGCTGAAGTGTTTGCCTGAACCTGAAGCTGAAAAGATTAAACAAGAATTCCATGCTGGAGAGTGTGGAGGCCACCTGAGTTGGAAAGCCACTGCAAATAAAATACTCAGGGTTGGTTACTATTGGCCCACACTCTTCAATGATGTCCAGAAAATGATCCTTACCTGCCACAAGTGTCAGATCTTTGAAGGCAGAAGAAAGCTCCTCCCCCTCCCCCTACAACCCATCACTGTTGAAGGTCCCTTTCTGCAATGGGGTCTAGAATTTATAGGGGAAATTCATCCAGCCTCTTCAGGACAACACAAATGGATCCTAACTACTACAGATTACTTCACTAAATGGATAGAAGCCATACCCACTAGGAATGCCACTGATTCTGTCATCATTAGGTTCCTAGAAGATTACATCCTTTCTCAGTTTGGCTGCCCAAGAAAAATAATCACTGACAATGCTGCTGCTTTTGGGTCCAAGAAAATGGTTGATTTTTGTCATAGGCACCATATCACGCTTGTTCATTCAACTTCCTATTACCCTCAAGGTAATGGCTTGGCTGAATCATCAAATAAGAGCCTAGTGGAAATCATCAAAAAGCTATTACAGGAGAAAAAAAAATCATGGCACAACAAGTTGGTACATGCTTTGTGGGCTGACAGGCTTACTACAAAAAAATCCATTGGCATGTCACCATTCTAGCTAGTCTATGGGACAGAAGTAGTATTTCCTACCAGCCTTGGAGTTCCAGTAATCAAACTTGTCCAGGAAATCAAATTAGAAGAGGACAACATGATAAGAAGGATAAATGAAACAATCCATCTTCAGCAAACAAGGGAGCAAGTGTATGACAGAGCTGTCAGAGTTCAAGAAAACATTAAAAAGCTATTTGAAAAAAGAACCAAAGCTACAGATTTCAAAATTGGTGACAAGGTTCTGAAGTGGGACTCAAGAAGAGAGGACAAAGGTAAACATGGAAAGTTTGACAACTTATGGCAGGGTCCGTACATTATCCAAGCTACTGTGGGCCCAAATGCATTTTTTCTACAAGAATTTGATGGCACAGAGTTGTTTGGGGGTCTTGTCAATGGCAGGATGCTCAAACACTACTTCAGCTGAGTTTTCATTTCCAGTTTCATTTCCATTGTACATACCATTGCAGTTTTTCACGTTTAAGAAAAAGGAGAAAATGTTCCAAAAAACAGAAAGAAAGGAGAGGTTCAGATGTGTTTAAAACATGAACCTCTGAAGTACAAATATTGGCTCTAATAAACTCAAAACTTGAGCCAAAGAATAGAAGACAGTCGGTCCTAACATGCTCAAAATCTAGACCAGCAAGGAACAAAGAAGAATCAGCTCTAACATGCCCAAAACCAGATCTGGATTGAAGAGAAGAAGTGACTCTAATATGCTCAAAAATTGAGTCACAAAGGATAAGAAGGATATTTTCAGTTTCAGATTTTATGCCTTTACATTTTTGTTTGCAGTTTTCTACAAGTCTTCACTCCAGCAAGTCAGACAGTATAATCCTGGCTTGGCTGTTTTTCAATCTCCTATCTTAAAATATAGAGAAGAAGTCTGATGGAAAGTTTAATTCCAGCAGATATTAGATCAGGTAGAGAATCATGTGAGACCAACATTCTAATCTGGTCTCATGGAGTAATAAGGGTAGATGTAGAATAGGTTTATTTTCTGTTTGTAAAATAAAATGATGTAAAGGGTCTGCTAGCTCAAATGCACCCTAAAGAAGAAAGATGCTAGGACTGTAGTTTGGGTAGGTAGTTTGATTGGGAGAAGGTTTCTGCTGATGTAACATATTCATATTGTGGTAGCTGATCAAAGAAAGGGATGTGCCAAGCAGCAGGAAACTGACCTACTCCAAAGATCATTTCTGGTTTCTTGCCTCCCTCAAGAAGAAGCCATCCCCATGTGGAGCCACTGTTAGCCCCCCTATGAAATTCTTGACAAGCAAGATGGGGGATATGTCATTTTGGAGACCTTCAAGGAATGCATCTCCCCTAAAGACACATCATCCTTGAGGTCTCTCTGTGCTTTGCCTTAAACAAAGTCCCCTCTGCTGTTTCCTTTCCCTAATGCCTTCATGTATCCCTTGTACCCCTACAAAATGTTCCTTTTCCCCCTTCTTCCTCCTTCTGTCAAAGTGCCTTCATTCCCCTCTATTTCCCCTATTAACCCTCTACACCCCTCAAAAATCCCCTTTAAATCCCACCATTATCCTTGGTTTCCTCATTTTTTCCCTTTTTTCCACTATCGTTACCCTCCTTAGGCCTCAAAATACATTTAAATGGGTTAAAAACCCACTTCTGACCTTATAATAGGCATAAGCCCCCTTTCCCGCTAAGCCCCCACACCTTTTTCCCCATGTGACCCGACGCCGCAACTGAGCACTAGCCCCTAAGGTGCTCGTCCCATTCGTTCATCGGGCGCGATTATAGCCGTTGATCTACACAGATCGGACGACGATCGCCACCCCCGCAGCCTCCGTCGCTTTCCCCGTTCATCACCTATTGTCGCATCTACATCGTTCATTTGCCCGTCAGATCGACGGTGCGGAGCCCATCGGCCCTGTGGACCCCGCCGCACACTATTCCAAAACTGCCTGGTTTATTTCGCACCGCCTTTGGGCGGCTGGTGGTTTTTCTCCGACGGCCAGCGATTCCACTCCGCACCTGACACCTGTCCTCCTGTACGATTTCAAAACCGCCAATCCCGCCCGTTAACTCCATCCATCGCGCATTTTTTTCTGGACGCGGATGCCCAGAAAAATTGCCGTAGACCGTCTGATCTGGAGCAAGCCATCCGACGGCTATCGCTCGTCCAAGGTGCACAAAGTTTAATTAATTTGCACACGCGATAGCTCATGCCTTGGCCCGCCGTCCGACTTCCTCCGCCGTTGATCCCGCCACGATCGACGGTCCCGATTTGTTTGCCCACCACTGAATTTTCCACCATTGCCCTGTTCTGCCACATCATCTCCACGTGCACCCTCCGTACGGTCTCCCATGCCATCACATATACTGGTTCTTTTTCGTGTTCTCTAAGTTTTTTCCTTCGTATTCCGCTTCGCTGACCGCCATCTCCACCAGAGCATATTTCTATTGTTCCTCTACATTTTTCTCCACCATGTCACTGTTTGCACGACCATTCACCTCATCCACATCATCCGCCACCCCGTCCATTGTTTTCTCCAACTGATTTCGTGTTTTGCAGGGTTGTGAATGATCGAAGACCATCAGGACACGCCATCTCTGCTACAAGGATAGAGAAATCAGAGAAGATCATTTACAGAGGCAGAATTTATATAAAGAACGACCGGGAAGGTGAAAACAGGACGATCATTTAAAGAAGCAGGGTTTAATACTATGTGGAAAACTGTCCTGTGCCATTAAAGCTCGAGCTAACCTGACAAAAGCAAGAATGGAGCGGCAAAACGTTTCAGTACAAAGCAAAGGAGATTAAGGCACGCTAATGAAGATATTGAGCCCTAAATCAGTATTTTAAGAGGCAAAGCACCAGTTTGAAGACTCCGAGGATCAATTAGAAGGTCCTGAGCATGAGTAAAAGGTAACATCAGGGTTTATTCATCAGCATAATGTTTTTCTTCATCAAGTACAGGGCGCCCATACAGATTTTATTATGCACAATGTCCCTGAAGGATTTTCCACCCTAACAACAGTTCAAAACCGCCAGAGCATTTATATGACAGACCTCTCAGCAGTTTATTTTATTTTTGTTCAAAGCACCAGGGGTACTACAGCCGAAAGATGTCAAGATCATATCTGGAGAAGATCACTCTGTCAAAAAGGGGGTGACAGAGATTAAATACTCAGCATACAAATGGAATGGGTTTCGGCCCTCCATTCATTTTTGTGTTTAATGTTAAATTTAGTGTTCACCTACCTCCTCAGTCGATCTTCTGTTCATCCTCTGCTATAAAACGCAGAAGGAAATTATTATAAAGGTTGTTGATTGGATATCAGTAGATTGCAAGCATTATCCTCTTGAGACAAGTTTTCTGTGTAATATTGTAAGATAGGCTGAGATTTGATGTATTCAGACTGAATGTTCAAGTTGTGGGCATTGATGTACCTGATTGGTGTTGTTTTTAATATGACAAGCACATTTCTTTGGATCCTGATCTAAAGCAGCTGGTGATGTTTTCTTATCTATGTGTTTGATTCCATTTCATTCCATTTCTACAGGCTCGCATCAGAAGTTTGGCATAAGATTTACCCTTGATAGGTACCTTATGTTGCTGCTCTCCCAGCCTTTTATGTTTTCTGCTTATATGTGTATCTGAATATTGATTTCAATTGGTTTAACCAGTGTAGTGGATGTTATTGCCTGCTCTCTGATGTATGAATTAATGAAATCTATGTTTAGATGTTCTTGTTAGGATTTAGTCGGATGAGTTGAGATCACTGGGAGGTCTAGAACCCTGTCTCTACCTCACTAAGATCTTTCCATCTCATCAAGCCTTTCTAAGATCCCTTGTCCTGCCTCTAATTTTGTCCAAGCAGGCCTGGAGTTAAATGACCTCTAACCTGATCTATAGACAGGATTAGCTATTTCCCCCTCACTCACTTTTAGTCCTTAATGTTCCAATCCATCAACCATCTTTTAAGATCCAAATGCACTAGATAACTAGCCCAACTGAAAGCTTGCACATTGAACACAAGTAAATCCTTTCTTGACTCCATTGCCCAATGGCCTTGATGTTCCCTGAGTTATCTATCTTTGCCTAGTTTCCTCTTTTCTCATCCTTGTCTTATATTGGACCCTTCTTCCCTGATTCCCAACAACCAAACATAAACAATGAAACAAACAAACCCTGAGCCTATAACTAGCATAAAATCATAACTTAGAGCCTCAAAGACATACACTTTGACTCATATAGAGAGATCCCTCTCTGGACCTAGGAGGGCTAGATCCTAAGGTCTGAAAGTGGTTCTATGTTGTCTCATCTTTTGGTCTTGTCAACCTGGCCAAAACATGGGAACCCTAGCATGTCCTATCCTGCACATCTAGTTATTCAAGCTCATGACTGGTTTTGGAGTTCACGAATTTTATGATTTTTGGGGCTATGGTAGGCATATTTCCCAACTCCTGATTGGATTTTGCAATAGCCACCCTACACTTGTCAATCAACTCTTTCTGCTAAAAAATGATGTGTATGGAGTACTAGATTTCATCCACTAACTCTATGATACTACCCCAGATGATCAACTTCATTTGGCCCAGAATGCTACTGGCTGAAAAATCATTTTCTGTCTTCTCCAACCTTTCAATCTGCTTTTTTGGCTATCTCATGGACAGTTTCAGATCTTTCCTTTTGATCGCTCGTGATGCCTATTTGTGCCTCCAACTTGTTGATCTCTTGTGATTGGAGGTTCATAATTTCCATGGCCTTGGATAGCTGATCGTCCCACTGGATTCCCCAATAGTTGCTGGAATAGTTGATGGAATTGATGAAATGGGCACAACTTCAAATGGGATGAGTGCCACCCGGACTGCTTCTTCTTTCTCCTTCAACAAATTTTGCATCTTTGTATCCATTTGCTTGATTTGGGTATACTGTTCCATTATTAACTTCATTAACTCAGCCTTCTGTGACTCATTTTCTTCAATGCCCTTTGCCAAGGGGTCTTCTGTTGCTAACATTTTAAGTTGTTTCCTGAGGGCTGCTATGTCAACATTCTTTTTCTTCAAAATCTCCTCCACATCTTGGACATTGGTTGGGTCATACCCAATATTCACTAACAAATCCTCCAAAGCTTGTATTCTTTATTCTTTAGCCATAGAAAAAAATTTCTCCATCTTGAGCTGTGATTGGGTATTGGCTAAATATACCTGGAGTTTTGAAAAGCTCATGGCAGTGCTTGTCAAGGTGGAGGCCACCATCTCTCTGGTCTGCTTGTGTAGTTCCATTTTTTGAATAGGGTGTATTTCCTTGCTACTTAATTCGAATGATGCCTTCTTGTAGTCTCTTGCTCCTTGAGGCTGTGGAACTAGGGCTTCTAGAAATTCCATTTGCATCCTCCCCTTTTCAATATCAAAGGCAGACAATAACCTGCTTTGTGAACTTGAGGTCTTTTTCCAGAATTGGTTATAGGTGTTAGTCTTCAACACCTCATTCCTCAACTTTATCTCTATGAATGCGTCATAAACTGATTTTTCTTGGACTTATATGGCAAGCCTGGAAGTAGATGTCTGTAGACCCTATTGCTGAATAGACATTGTGGTTGAAGATGTAGGGGAGGCCACTGTTTGACCACCTACTTGAGATGACCTAGGGGTGTCTATGATGTGAATCACTATTTTTTGCTCTGATTCACCTCCTTGATCGATATCCATGTGAATTCTAGCCCTCTTCCTATATTTCAGTTTGAATTCTTTGCTAGAGGTATCAGTCACTGAAGATGACTAGTCCTCTCTTGGCCTCTTGCTCCCTATATCTTTCTCTTGCTATTTCCCCTTGTCTTATTTATCTTCTTCACCCTTCCTTTTTCTTGGGGTTGGGGTTTGGATGTCTGAGGTGGAAATCACCTGCTCTTCATCTTCTTGCAAGGTGTTGATCATCCATTCTGCTTGATTTACATACTATTCAATTGTAGGCCTATGTGTGTGGACATAAGGTGTTGACCTATTTTCCACCCTCTTCTTGGAGATGATCCCTGTAGAGTCATAAGACCAAGTGAAATTGTGGATGAAACCCATCTCCTTTAGTATCTTATCGGCCTCCTCACCTGCTGCTTTGGTGTTACAAATGAAAGGCCCAATTTGTGCCTTGATTTTGAACTGGGGCTTCTTCTTTGTAGAGACAAAGTGAAGCTCATGTGAATGTATCATTTGCCTTATATATTCCAGTGCAAATACCCTCATGGAGAGGAACTTTGGCAGTTTGTAGGGGGCTAACTCACACCCATAGAATCATATCTCTGTGTAATTCTGGTATAAGTACCAATATATTGTCTTTACCTGATCTGTCAGCTGCATAGTTTTCTTGATATCTTCATTCACCCTTGGCTCTGCTACATTGCTGAGTGTGTCGATGGATGGATGCAAAAATAAATCCACAAAATATTTGTATGTATAGTTTTTTTGTTCTTTTAGTAGTAGAGTGGTCCAGAAGATGACAGATTGAGGCTTAGAATCTTCATTGAGTTTTTTCGTCTCAAACTGGAACCTGTTGGACTAAAAATAAAAAAAACATATAAACCAAAAGAGAGGTGTATTTGAACAGCTCCTCTATCTGAAACTTCAAACATTGGTCATGGATGGCCTCAACAAGGAATTGGGAAAAATTAAACATGACTGATGGTTTAACATCTGATGAAAGGATGGATAAGAAACCAATCATGGCTTCATCTACCCATTGGTCAGTGTGATACCCTAAAAAATATGACAAAACAATGAAAATATGTTGGGTCCTATCAGGGAATATAGATGAAGGATATGGGGGACTCTTTGTAGGCATTGGGGCATTATTGGCCATGAAGAGTTCTAAGGTCTTATCCTTGCTGGAAAAGTCCAGCTTTTGATATAACTCCCTAAGGGCTTCATACGAAGAAGGGATGGTGTTCTCAACAATGGGGGCCTGCATAATCTGCTGAATGGATTGTGCATTGATGGAAAACAATATCTCTCCTGTTGGGGTCACTCTAGCTCTCTGGTTGATGTCATAGAAAGATTGGCACTTTCTCATGAACTCTAGGCAACCATGTTTCTTGGGGAAAATGTATTAAGGAAATTTGGTCTCTTACAGGCCAATGTCATCTACCTCATCTAGTAATTTGTCCTCGAGCCAGCTGTAGACATCGAATAAATCGAAGTCAAAATCTGTCTCGTGGATTTTGAAATCTATGTTTTCTAGAGCCAAGTGATTCAGGTCCACCTATGGGTAGACCATAGGATTAAATGGCTCCTGATATTTCTTGGGAGGCATTTTTGTCTTTTTTGATTTAAAAATCATTGTACAGTGAAGAATGGGATTGAAATAAGAGGGAGCAGAGAGTGGGAGCAGTGGCATATCACAATGGGAAAGGGATAAAAATGTAGGGGGACTGTAATTCAATCTAATCGAGCCTTGTGAATCCTATGTTGACGATTTGAAGCTTGCTTCACTAATTTCTTGCTGTTAATTTCCTACACCTCGATTATCTGTAATTTTGAACTCAATAGCAAAGGTAAAATTTGCCTCTGGTATTGAAATATTTTTTTAACAAGTGATTGGGTGGATGTTGGGCATGACGTGGGCCCGTTGGACAAAGGCCCAGCCAATTTAATGTGAAACAGGTATTTGGCTGGCATGGATGTGATTGGATGGAGGGGAAATGTAGGTGGAGAGATGGCGCAACAGCACGAGCTAATGGTCCTTTAAACAATCAGAAGGTGCAGTGGTTTAGCCTATAGTGGAAACTTCTTTCAGAGGGGGGTCCCAACGGTATACAGTAATGGAAGGGGGGGGGTGAAAAATGCATTGAGCGCGCCACATAACATTGGTGGCGGTATGGGATACCATCCATTTTAGATCCCCCCCCCCCCCGATGTTAACGTTCGGAGGCTGGGGGGGGCAAAAAATCATGTGGGCCATTAGATGGACAGGGAGTATGTGGAGATGAGATGGAAGTTGTCGGGGGTTTAATATAGATGTGACATGTGATGCGATGGTGGGGTCAGGAATATATGCATGGCAGGGGGATAGTTCAATACTTAGGATTATAGAGTTTTAATGTTTCTGGGGTTAGGATAGGGGATGATAGAAAGTGTGGGACTTAGGATAAAATAGACTATGAAATAAAATATGCCATACAACCTTTTTTTAAATACATCTCACTTCCTCAACTTTAGAACACATCCCTGCGCTTTAATTTTTCTCCTTCGACCATAGAAGACTTGAAACTTTTAAACTACATTTTATAGGAAAATTGCATAATTTCCTTCATTCTTTCTTCTCAGCATATCTACCTACCCAAACTACAAATCTAAGATTTTTTCTTCTTTTGTAGGGTGCATTTAGACTTGCAGACCCTAAATCATTTTCCTTTAAATTCTAACCTAACCTCTATTCCTTATTTCTCACATTGGTTCAGATTAAATTGTTGAACCAAATTCATTTCTACCTATTCTACTGATATGCCAAGATTAAACAGTTTGGCAAAACCTCATTTTCTAACCTATAAAAAAAAATTCAAATTGTGCAATCATGCTTAAAATGAATAATTGAACAAATACACCTAAAGTAGCGGCATTTTGATTTGCATCACTTTCATAATTACCTCTTTTTTGGGGTTTTCTTTCCTTTTCCCTTTTTTTATACCCTCTTTTCTTTTCTTCTTTCATATTTTATTTGGAAACCATTTGAATATTGACAGTCAAGTACAATATGAAGATTCACCTGTCTGAGATACTTAGTTGCCTTGTGATACTGTAAATTACAGGGCTCTAACACACCTCATAACCCACAATGGAATGGATTTTTAGAAAGAAAGAACAGAACAATTGTGGGTGCAACACAAGCGATGTTACATGATTAGGGCCTACCATTGCATCCGTGGGCAGAGTCATGAAACATAGTGGTATTTGTGCAAAAAATTAGTCCTCATCGGATACTTGGCATGAGTACACCAAAGGAGGTTTTTTCTGGTAAGAAACTTGATGTTTCATAATTTAAAATTTTTGGCTCATCTGTCTATTACCATGTGACCAAAGATTCCAGAAATAATCTCGAACCAACAACTAATATTGGGATATTTGTGGGGTACACTGATACTCCACACAACTATTAGGTGTATTTTCCGAATATCAGGATGACAATTGTCAGACAGGATGTAAAATTTGATGAGGATAAAGCCATGCGATTGTCCCTTGAGAGTGTGCTTGATTTGCATGCAGATGAGGAACTCTTGGTTCCAAAGGATGAACCTCAAGTTGTGGAGAAACCACACGCGGAGGATCATGGAGTGGCAGAAACCACTCATGTAGAGCCATCCACCAGACATGGTAGGAGGCACACCATAGGAGCTGACAGATTGAGACTTGATGCAATAGAACATGTAGGAGCACCTACATCACTACGAAGACAGAGACAGTCACCAGACCAGTTTATTGGATACATGGATCTTCTAAGCAAGTGTATTGCGATAGAACCATACTATTTTTAGGAAGCATTACAACCAACTTGGGTTGACGCCATGGTTTAGGAGTATGTCTCCATCGTCGGGAACAGTGCATGGGAAGTTGTCCTATGGCCAGTCGGGAAATTAGTAGTTGGATCTAGATTGATCTATAAGGTGAAGCAGGAAATATATTGGAGTGTAGAGAATTATGAGGATAGATTTGTAGCCTGAGGATCCTCACAAGTTGAGGGGATTGACTATGAGGAGAACTTTTCACCAGTTGCAAGGTACTCATCGATTAGATTTATCCTTGCACTCTCAGCAAATGGGGTGGAAGATACATCATATGGATGTGAAGACTGCATTTGTCAATGGATTTATTGAGGAAGAAGTGTACATTAAGCAACTAAAATGTTTTGAGACCTTTGACAGTAAGTCGCATGTGTGCAGATTCAAGAGAGAAATGTATGGGTTGAGGGAAGCACCTCGTGCTTGGTACACAAGGATTGGAAGTTATTTCACTGGGTTGGGATTCACGAAGAGTGAAGCGGATGCAAACCTGTACCAGATTGTGGTTGATGGTAAGCTTTTGATTAATGCACTTTAAGTTGATGACATTATTCTGACAAGTGATGAGCAGCTCATAACTTCTTGCAAAGAGGATCTTGCAAGAGAGTTTGATATGAAGGACATGGGACTCCTTAAATATTTCCTTGGTTTGGAGATATGGTGGCAGGATGGGGAGCTATTTGTTTCTCAAGGCAAGTATGCCAAAGAGATTCTGAAGAAGTTCCACATGGAGAGCTGTAAACCCATGAAGACTTCTCTTGCAGGAAACTAGAGGAAGGAGGATGCTAATTTAGGTGAGGTAGTGGACACTACTATTTGTAGATAGCTTGCGAGTTCACTCATGTAATTGGTTAACACATGACCAGACATATGCTACGTAGTTAAATAGCTTAGTCAAGCTATGGTTAAGCCGACCAAGCTCTTTTGGAAGGCAGGGAAGCATCTCTTGAGATATCTTAGGGGCACTGCAGAGTATGGATTATGGTACAACAGACAGAGGGAGTGAAGCTTCAAGGCTTCACCGATGCAGATTGTGTAGGTAGTCCATCAAAGAGAAAGATCACATCAGGAGGGATCTTCAGCATAGGATCGACAACAATTTATGGGTACAACAGGAAACAGAGATCAGTTGCACTCAGTTCAGCCGAGGCAAAGTACATGGCAACAAGTCAGACAGCATGTGAGGTCATTTGGATGAGGAAGATACTTGTTGTTTTTTTTGGTCATTACATGGATCTAACAATGATACATTGTGATAACCAGAGTTGCATAAAATTATCGATTAATCCAGTATTCCATGATAGGTCCAAGCATATTGACATCCGGTACCACCATCTCAGAGATTGTGTTCAGAGATGCATTATGTTACTTCAGTACATTACCACAGAGGATCAAGATGCAAATATTTTGACAAAGCCACTTGCCAAGAGAAAATTTGATTACCGCAAAGGAAGGAATGGGGTAGCTGATAATCCCTTTCTTGTTGAGAGGGAGTGTTGAAAAGACAACAAGAAATGTGTGTCTAATTTAATTTTCCGGTTAATTAAATTGGACAATAAATTGTAATCTTATCTCATAATCACTTGTAATATTTAACTGAGTGCGATAAACTGAGTTATCTCATGAAATTCAAGTTGAGGGTGGTTTGTGAGGCATGCAGAGTGATTCTATTTTTTTAGAGTCCTAGTTGCAGTTAGTGTATTAGTTTAATGCATGAGAAATCAATTAACTCAATTAATTGAGTTACAATTAGTTTAAACAATTGTAACTGATTGTCGCACTAGTGAGAGGTCAAGTGAAATCAATAAAATTTAATTCACATGCAATGATATATCAAGTAACTAATGATTTAATATTAATAGCTTCATGCATGTCAGTTCTGATAAAGACCCAATTGAGACAGAGGCTAAAGGGATGTTAATTATCAATTGTATTATTAGCAAATTGTCTGCATGCAGTAATACACCCATAGGATTTCCCATGAGCATTGTGCAATTTTGGAAGGTTGAAATTCCTAAATAATAGGGATTTAATTCTACAAGAATTGCGCAAGAAACGCAGGCTGAGCAGAGGTAGGAAATTGTCTAAGTGTTGGTCGATTTTGTTCGGATCAGTGCAAAATAGTTGGTAGAGTGCAACAGACTCTTGTGAGAAGAGTGCATTGTTTTGTTTCATGATTCCTTGGTTTAATATACAATAGAATATAGAGGGGTTTTGAGTAGCAAGCTTTCCCCGGGAAAAACATCTGTGTTGTGGATTGATTTTCTTCTTTCTTTTACTTGGTGAGATTGCGTGATCGTGTTTATTTTCTGCAATTAATTTGTAGAAGGATTAAATATCTCGCTTTAGCATATTGCATGATTGGATTGAATCCATCGGTATATATTGTTTGTATAATTTCTACAAAATAGCCCACTGGACTGCACATAAAACATACAGAGCAAAGCTCAGACTCCTATGAGATTTTCAGACCTAATTTTAGAAAAATTCTGTGGTTCATTCAGGAAAGGACTGCGGTATCAAGTGCATCATTTAGTTCTAAAATCAGTGCGTAATATAAGGACTATACAACAAAGATGAGAAGGAAAAAAAAAAAATTAACTTCGTGATATATAACATAGCAAAGAAAATATTATTGTCTTGGGTAATCACACATATTAGTAGTACATAAAGGAAGTGACAACATAGTTCAGAAGTGCAACAAGTCTAGAAGCATTGAAGAGAAGCCGAAGAAGAAGAGATATATTATCATAGATTGTGAAGTTGATCAAGTTTATCTAATAGACCGAGTTCTCAAACCCTGGTGCAGAATGGTGCATGACGGTGCAGAAAATGAGGATAAGCTTAAGGAGTCAAGGAAGAAGTAGTGACAAGGTCTTGGAGGCATATAAGGGTCAAGTGTTTATGTCATGGTCATAGTACTTGTCAACTAAAAGTATATAAGAAGAATTTCTTATGGGTTTTCCTCTCCAAGAGGGAGATGTTTTGGCTCTAACTCGAAGAGCCTAAATTTGTGTATGTTGTGTTTTGGTAATTGACTTGATGAAAGACATAATAAGCTAAGAAGGGAATACATAAGTACAATAAGTAAGCTCACAAGTAATTATCAAGTAGATAATTTGAATTAAATTATGCCCTCTCAAATTCTCAACAAATGGTGTGTTATAGTATATTAAAACTGATATTTAAAAACCTCGACATTCGAATACAGAACAATTATCCCAATGGAAGAAGGATATTGAAAAGTCTAGGAGAATTCTTCTGGAAGGTGTGAGTGACCACGTGGTATCAAATCTCCATGGAAAAGAGACACCATTTTCTATGTGGAAGACAATGACTGAGCTATTTGAAAATAGCAGCGACCATTGAAAATTGGCCCTAAAAGACAAACTTTGAAACATAAGGACGCAAAATAATGATACCATTTCGAAATATCTCTCCCAATTTACACAAGTTCGAGATGAGGTTGGAGGGGTTGGGCTGAATGTTGCAGAAGATGACCTAGTGAACCTAGCTCTTCTAGGCATTCCAAAATCCTAGAACAACCACCAAGACTCTTTGAATGGAAGGGAAAAATTATTGAATTAGGAAAGGTTGAGGTCGGATATGGTTCAAGAAGAGTTCAAGAGAGATACCAAAGATGGAAATTTATCCAGAGCAAAGGATGGAGATAATTTTTCCTTGGTTGAAAAGAAGGGGAAGGGAAAAGGAAAAAATAATGAAAGCAAACCCAAATCGAGCCAAAATAATGGCAAGAAGAAATATTTGAGGAAAATAAATTGTTTCCATTGCCAGGAATACGAGAATTATGCAACAAAATGTCTGCACAAGAAGCCTAACAATAATCCTCCAAGAGGAGCAAGAGGTGAAGCATTGGATTCACAATTTGAATTAGAATTCATCCTGATAGCATGCATGGCCAACACTATTATGGGGAGTGTGTGGTACCTTGATTTCGGTGCCTCATTCCATATGGGAGGGTGCAAGGATTTTTTAAGTATCTTGTAAGAGAAGGATCTCCATATGCATATCAAAATGGGGGATGACGGGAGGTACAATGCTACAACAATTGGTGTTGTCACCTTTGATAGGGAGAAAGCCTCTCCTCTTCACCTCAAAGATGTTATTTTTGTACTTGGGCTGAAGAAGAACTTGATTTCTATAGCAGTATTGGAGGATCATGGCTATGATTTTATTTTTATTGAATGGAAATCCTTTCTGAGACAAATAACTACTGGGAAAGTGAAGAAAATTGGGGTTCAAGTAAAGAACATATACAAAATTTAGGTGGGAGATTTCACTGCATTGATCATTAAGGCTAAAAAAGTGTAGAGTCGAGATGTTGGATAAATATGCCTTAAGACATTGGGTCATATACACCATGGTGCCTTAGAAATCATTCAAAAAATTACTTTTGAACTCCATAAAGGCTCCCTTGACAAGCTGGATGTTTGTAATGGTTGCACATTGAGGAAATATTTCAAATCTATTTTCCATGAACAAGATAACAGAGGAGATGTAATATTGGAGCAGGTCCACTCTGATGTTTATGGACCCTTTTCCACAACCTCCACAATAAAACATAAGTACTATGTTATTATATTGATGATCTCTTTAGAAAATGTTGGATCTTCTTCATGTGTAAAAAGGATGATTTTTTCTCAAAATTGGTTGAATTCAAGGCATTGGTTGAGAAGGGGATTGGGAGGAAGGTGAATGCTCTTAGGAGAGAAAATGGAGGTGACTTTGTTTTTCATGCCTTCAAGTATTTTTGTGCCAAAGTATGTATTCAAAGAGAAATTATAACACCCCATAACCCACAACAAAATGGGGTAGCTGAAAGGAAGAACTAAAACTTAGTGGAAGCAGCAAGGGCCATTTGGTATGATCATGGGCTGCCATTACATCTATGGGAAGAAGCATGCAACACTGTGGTCTACTTGCAAAATCAGAGTCCTCATAAAATACTTAGCATGAACACATTAGAGGAATATTTCTATGGGAGAAAGGCTGATGTGTCTAATTTCATAATTTTTGAAGCTTTAATTTATTCTCATGTCTTCAAGGATTAAGGAATAAAATTGAGCCTACAGTAGAGTTGGGAGTTTTTTTAGGATACACTGAAACTCCACATAATACTAGGTGTATTTACCTTCACTAAGGATTGTAGTTATAATGAGAGATGTCAAGTTCGATGAGGAGAAGGATATGAGATTCTCTCTAGAACGAGAGATGAGTATACCATTGGAGCAAGATCATATAGATCTAAAGGAGGAGCCTCGGGATGAGGTTTAGGAATTTTTGGAGTAGCCACATGCTGTGGAGAAAACATGAGGTAGATTGGAGGAACCCACTCAACCATAATATTCTAGAGAAGGGACAAAGAGAACCAAATAAGTTGATAGATTGTTACAAGATGCTAGGGATAATTTGGGATCCCCCACATCTATAGGAGGTATCCTGAAAGGTTCACAAGTTACATGACTCTCATGACAAAGCTCATTGAGACAAAGCCTTCTTCACTTGAGGAAGTAGTTTCTCAACCTATTTGGGTTTATGAAATGGTGGAACAATACAAATCCATCATGAAGAAAAATGTATAGGAGGCGGTGTCGAGACCAGAAGGGAAATTAGTGGTTGGTTATAGATGGATATACAAGGTGAATCATGCAACTGATGGGAGCATCGAGAAATACAAGGCCATATTTGTGGCGAAAGGAATTTCTCATATAGATGGAGTTGAATATGAGGAAACATTTTCCCCCGTGGCAAGGTATTCCTCCATCAGATCGATTCTTGCATTGGTTACGAAGATTGGGTGGAAAATACACTAGATGGATGTGAAGATTGCATTTATCAATGATGTTGTTGAGGAGGAAATTTACATAGAGCTATCGAAATTGTTTGAGACATATGATTAAGAGTAACGTGTGCAAACTCAAGAGAGAATTGTATGGTCTCAAACAAACACCCTAAGCCTGGTACACTTGGATTGACAGTTATCTCAGTGGATTGGGCTTCACTAAAAGTGAAGAAGATGAAAACCTCTATCACATTGTGGTAGATGGTAAGTTGCTTGTTCTTGTTTTGTATGTTGATGAGCAATTGATCTACTCTTTCAAAGATGATCTTGCAAGGGAATTTGATATGAAAGACATGGGATTAATGCATTACTTCCTCAGGTTGGAAGTATGGAAAAGTAATGGTGAATTGTTTGTGTCTCAGGGGAAGTATGCCTCTGAAATAATTCAGATATTTCACATCAATAATTGTAAGAACTGTTATTGTCAGTATATCTGTGATCAAATAAATCTCATTTAGTTGTTTTCCAAGATATCACGGGTCTAAATTTGTTCTTTTCAAACAAGTTTTCCAAATACATTTTGGTCACTGAAAGAGTTCAGGTCTGATTTTCTACTCGTTCATCTCACCATATCTGTCATCACTTTCAAGGTCATACCATTTCAAGTGTTAAAGGAAAAATAGGTTAAGGTCATCAAATTTTATAGAAGGGAAAGCCAATTTTATTTCATTCATACTTACCCTTTTGTTTAAATAAAAAACAATTTACCTTCTCATTTTTCCTAAAACCCAAATCTAAGTGCTTAAATCCATTAAAACCCTTTAAATCCATTTTATATTGTGATTTCGAGACTTTATAGCAGCTCCGCCCCCCATAAAACAACTTTATCACATATATTTTTATATTACTGCAACTTTGCCCACTCCACATAAAAACTTTTAAATATATCATATATTATATATAATATCACTTACCGTACTTAAATGTATTTTGGATCCCTTACCTTTTCTCAATCGTCATATCACAAAAATCCTTACCACCTTCACTTGCTGCTTCATAAATTTCCCGATGCGATAATGGTAGGACCCATCATTCCATTTGATATGCTTCATAGCTTTCAAATCACATTAAAAACCATTTCTCTTATGTTTAAGGCGCTTTATGATATTTATTTACTTAACGCATTTCCTTTTTTCCTCTTTAAAAACTTTTAAAATTGGACCCACTCCATTGCAAATTGAAAATTTGCATTACCTCCACTTACTTATTCCTTCCCATTTCCTCGATTATGATATTAAACTGGGACCTTTTCCCTGCCATGTAACCTTCCATATCGCATATCACAATTTATATTGTCATACATTCATATTACTTTCCCCATTTCCCCGATGCCTGATATGCGATAAGTGTTCCTGTCCCTGAAACGTGATATAACCTCTAGTCCCAAAAATGCGATAAGTCCCTAAAGCCCCGAAATGTGATAAGTCTACATTCCAGAAATGTGATAAAGTTTGACCGCCGATATGCAATAATTTTGACTCCTTAATTTGCGATATTGCAAATCGCAAAACACAAATTCCATTTTCTCCTCCAACACCCTCCTCTTCCGATTGCGATATATAAAAAAAATTTCCTCCTCCTGGCCAACATCAACGTGTCTCCTTCCTTGTTCTTCCCGCTTCACTCCATTTCTCTAAAAATTCATTAATTCATTAAAAAAATACTTCACGCCTCCAATCCTTCGATTAAACTTATTTACACGTGTTTCTTATTTTAAAATCTAAAATATAACCGCAAAAGAAAACCCTATCGAGTCTAGTAAATCCAAAGGAATGGAACAACGACAGATTTTTCTCTGGAACAACAGTTCATATTTCCAAAGGACTCGTGCTACCATTAATCCTCATTATATTAGCACGTTTCCAAAAGCAACACATGCAGTATTTAAAGGGGTAGTTATAGGTTATTCAGGCAACCTGGTTTTAAAGTATTTGACACCTATCAACAAATAACAGGACCTCCTCAAAGCTCAAAGACAATTTGTTAATATGATTAATTCTATCAAAGTTCTAATAAGTTTCACATTCCTAGAAATAGTATATTTTCTACTTTTTATCCTTCTATTATGTTTTTGTTAGCAAAGTTGTTGCGAGAGGAATCTAAAGGTCTAGCCTTGAGGCAAACTCCTTGTAAAATCTATAAATAAATAGAAAATAGATAGAGAAGAGGTTGTTGGTTGGTTGTTGGTTGTTAGGTTTGATAATCAATTTTTAAAACTCTGTGTATTACTATGGACCTATTATTAATGAAAATCAAAGGAGTTGCAACAATTTTGTGAGATTCATGTGGTGTTTCTTTTGAGCACTGTGATTTCTTTGTTATTTCATTTACATTCCATTTTCTGTATAAAATATTATCAATTTATAAACATATTTCAGTTATATGTTCTGTTTATTTGAATTTTTAAAATGTGTCTTTTCTTCTGATGGATGAATTCAGTAAAATGCTCAATTAGACCCCTCTCTTTTCTACCATTATAAAACAACAAAAAATTAAATATGATCAAATAGTTTAACTATCTTGCCTTTTTCATTTTTCTGCAATTCAGTCTTTGAAATTAGTTTTAGCTTCACTGATTATAATTTTTATCTAGCAAACAAATCATTAAACAAATTCTAAAACAAATTAATTCATCTCTAGCCTAAAATATGGTACTCAGCCTAAAATTGAATATTTAAAAAATTACATAGAGAGAGCCCTCTTTGGTTAGGTACGACTAGCTTCCTAGCTAAAAGTTGGTTTGTGGTTACCTTTCTTCACTCCTAATTTCAGCCTAGGAAGTTGGGAAGAGTGATAACATTTTTGGCGTCGTTTCCAGGGAGCGATTGCTAAAAAATACCTAGGAAAGAACGACAAAGATTAGTTCTGATTGCTGATGTTGAATAGTGGTTAGACATGAGAAGGCTAAATCATTAGCCTCGCGACTCCACTAGTAAAGAATCCAAAAATTCAAAGTGTTCATGGTGACTCCACTTCTCAAAGATCAATAAATTCAAAAACTTCTTGGTGACTTCAATGTTTTAAAAATGGGTTCAACTGCAAGAAGAAATGCTAGGTATGTTCCTATGGATCGGTCTCATATCCTTGGCTTTCCAAATCCTATGCCTTATGTTGATTGGTTATCTTATCTTCCCATGTTCAAAGATGAAAATAAAGATGATGTTGCCTTGCATTTGATCAAGTTTCATATGCATATATATGGAATCAAAGTTAAGTTTCCTGAGGATTTCTTAATGAATATATTTATGGCTACTCTGGAAGACAAAGAAATAACTTGGTATGAATGGTTGAGACTAGCTAGCATATGTTCTTTAAAGGATTTTCATTAAGTATTTTTTGAGAATTATAAAGAGCATTATCCTTCTTTGCTGATGGTACAAAATTGTTGTGATTATTTTGAGGGTTTCATTCAATATCTTGAAAGTATTGATGAATATCTAGAATTTATGGATTATGAGATCATAGAAGCTCTTCATGATTTCTCTTCCCAACAAGAATCATAATTTTCCTCTTTGGATGAAAATGACTTCAATCAAGAAAGAGAAATGCAAATTTTAGATTCTGAAAATGAAAATCAGCAAGCCAATGACAATTGCTATCAAAATCAGTCTTCTCCTTTGTCTAAAGATGAAATATATCAACTCTTGAATAGCCATGTTACAGCCTAAGAAAATTCAAGTTTGCAGTGTTCACACAAGAAATAATGTGTGAGTAAATCTTCATTTATTATTGAAAATGAAAATCTGAATTTAAATGATGACAATCATGAGATTGATGAAAATATACAAGAAGCTATTATGAGTAAACCAATTTGTGAAGATGATTTCATGCAAGGAGATTAGCCAACAAGCATTTTTTTCTTTCATAAAGAGGATAGGTTTATCATGTTTAATAACCTTGAAGAATGTTTTCTGTTCAAGTAAGATTTAAAATATGAACTGGAGGAGTATGAATCCAAGAAAAACAATATGTGTTGGAACAGGGTCTCCTACAAGCTGCGAAACTGGTCCATTTTGAATACTTTTGATTAGATTTAGTCTAGCGCGGGGGTTTTGGGGTGGGTCAAAGCCTCGAAAAAATTTTAAGGGTAAAAGGATAAACCAGGGGTCCGAAAACCACAATTTGCGGACCATAGGAAAGTCTAGGCTAGATTATTATAAATAGAGGAACATTTTGTATTGTAAAGTAGAGAAAATGAAGAGCTATTGATGCG